>JAZHYW010000867.1:0-42873 GCA_037355805.1 Ixodes ricinus
CGCGAGGGGCAGGAGCGGTGGCCGGCGGCCCGGTGCGCTGTGACAGTGTGGCACGTGAAGTTCGGACAACGACCGGGCAAGAACCGAACAGCGACTGCGGCAGCCAGGCCCACCACCAGACGCCGAAACAGTAAAGTGTTTTGAAACTATCCTTGCTCGTGTGACTTCTTTCACAATTTTCAAATTTTTTTTGAAATTTTGAATGAGAAAAAAAAATTGAAAAATTGAAAAACGAGTCGTCCTCAGACGAGGACGACTCGTCTGAGAGCGGAATTCAGGAACCGTCTGACGCTGCGGGGGCCGGAGAAGGCTCTAGTACGCGAGCATCTCCAGATGCTGGGATTTTACCACCAGCTCCAGCTGGAGGCGCGGCAGACATCGGCGAGTTTATGCGCGCCATGACGGCGATGATGGAGACGTTCTCGCGACAAATCGCGACGGCTCCAGGAGTCGCGAGTGCCGCGCCTACGTCTCTGCCCCGACCGCGGTTGTCCCTACCGACGCCGACCTACGCGGGATATTCCGACGGGAAATCGGTCCACGATTTCTTACAGGACTTGGACGCGTATGTAGCCGCGTTGGGAGCATCAGACGAAACGGCTTTGGTGCAGATCGTGCCGATCGCGTTAACGGGCGACGCGTCGCGCTGGAGACGGTTGCAACGACCGTTTCTATCGATGGCGGACTTCCGGACGCGGTTTAGGGAGGAATTTTTGCCCCCTGATTACGAGATGCGGATTAGGGACGAACTAGCTAATCGCACTCAGCACCCCGACGAGAGCCTCGTGGAGTACGTTCGCGCGCTCCAGGAGCTCTACTCGAGGGCCGAACCATCCGCGTCTGACGCAGAGAAGGTAGCTAGAGCGATACGGCAATGTCACCCTAGATTCAAAGCCTATCTGCGCGGACGGGATTTCGCGGATCTGGAGGCACTTGCCAGAGAGGCGCGAACTGTCCAAGCGGGCTTGCTCGCTGAGCTGCAGTACCACCCCCTCCGAGGGCCGAGGAGTCCCTAGAGCCAAGACGTGCGTGGGGAGGACGCGCCGCAGACACTCACATCGAGTCGCGGACAGCGTATACGGCCGTTGCGGAGCGCGGTCACGGTGTAGCCATAACGCCCCGGGCTTTGGACCCCTTCGCTTACGAGCAAAGGCGCAGGGCAGCCAACGTAAACTCGGCCCGAGTGCAGGCCCGTAGGGGTGGCGCAGCGGTTAACCACCGCGGAGGCGCGACTGGTCACGACAGTCGCGATAATCATGACTCATCGCGGTTTGCCACAGATGAAGTGTCGCGTGAGGGTAACAATAGACAGGTTGCGCGTAACGACCGGCCACAAGTCAGGTGTTACAACTGTCACCGTCTTGGGCACATCAGGCGGCATTGCACGTGGGTAGCGTCTGGATCTCAGGGTTCCCAGGGAAACGCCAGAGGCCGGCGCCACTAATCAGGTCCTCTGAGTCGAGGTTGCCGGCCGCTGCCGAGGCCCAGTATCAGTGTGCCGACAGGGCGGAAATTGTGGCCGGCGACCGCGTGGCGATGGCCCCGTCGGCGTGTCGGGCTCAGAGCACGATACCTGAGAAGGGCCCGTACGTGCGGGTAGAGATCGGTGGTAGAGAATATTCGGCACTAATTGATACCGGTTCTACTCTTTCTCTAATTGGCGATAATGTGTACGAGGACTGCCGTAACAGGAACCTTTGCGCGCGGGAACTTGTAACTCCGCTGCGCTTAGCGACAGGATTGGCCGAAGCGCAAGGGGCGATGCGCCTTCACCTTGGCCTTGACGGCAGACGAAGCAGGCAACGTTTCGTTTACTTGCCCGGTATGTCAATTCCTGTTATTTTGGGGCAGGACTTCGTCTGTCGTGAGGGCATAATCCTGGACTTGAGGAACAACGGGTATCGTTATAGTGCGTTTTCTCCTCTTATTCCCTTTGTTGCCCCATCATCTCTGGTGCAGGGAATGGAACGTTCGCTCGCTGCGTCACATCAGGAGCAGGTATTAGCTGCGCGAGTCGTGCCCGGGAACGTCGAAATGATAATTGCGTCTTTCGATGGGCCCGCCGACCAACGGCGGATGCTAGCGAACGCCTTGTCCCAACACGCAGCTATGTTTACCGAGAGACCGGGGCTTACGACTGTTTTACAACATAGAATAGATACAGGAGAGGCCAGGCCGTGGGGGTGTAATCCTAGACCACTAAGCGTACATAAACGGGCCCTCCTAGACGCGGCTCTCGAGGAGATGCTGGACACGGGGGCGGTGCGGCCATCGCAGAGTCCCTGGGCGTTTCCAGTAGTTTTGGCGCCAAAGAAAGACGGCACCGCGCGCCTTTGCGTTGATTACCGAAGACTCAATGAGGTCACTAGAACGGACGCGTATCCTTTTCCCTCTATTGAGTCTATAATGTATTCGCTTGGAGGCGCGAGGGTTTTCACCACGCTGAATTGTAGCAGGGGTTTTCTCCAGATCCAGGTGGCGCCAGACGATGTCCAAAAGACGGCGTTCACCTGTTACAGGGGGTTATTTGAGTTTACGCGTCTTCCGTTTGGGTTGTCGAACTCGCCGTCGAGTTTCCAACGGCTCATGGACATCGTGCTGGGCGACGCGAAATTTAACTTCGCCATGGCCTACATGGATGACGTTGTGGTATTCTCCAAGTCGTTCAAAGAGCACCTAACTCATCTCGAGATCGTCTTAAGGCGAATGAGTGAGGCCGGTCTAACAATTAATCCAAAAAAGGTGCAACTGGCCGCCTCAAAGGTAAATCTTTTAGGCTTTGTCGTAGACAATGGTACCTTGAAGCCGAACGACGAGAAATTGAGGGCCATTCTCGATTATCCACCACCGCACGATGTAAAGAGCCTTCAAAGGTTTCTGGGGATGGTTGGCTTTTACCGGCAGTTCATCCCGATGTGCGCGGAGCTGGCGCGGCCATTGAATCTGCTGCTCCGGAGAGGCTCGAGGTGGGTCTGGGGTCCAGAGCAGGGTGCTGCCTTCTCTTCTCTCGCGAGGGCAATAGCAAGCACCGCTAGCCTTCGGTTACCAGATCTTAATCGGCATTTTGTTGTGCAGACAGATGCGAGCGACTACGGTGTCGGAGCAGTATTGCTACAGGAGCACGATGGACAGTTACGCCCTGTGGCATTCGCTAGTCGAACGCTCACACCGTCGGAACGCAACTACAGCGTGACGGAAAAGGAGGGGTTGGCCGTCATGTTTGCTCTGAAGAAGTTCGACCTCTATTTAGACGGTACGACTTTCGTTATTCAGACTGATCACGCAGCACTTACCTGGATTCAGAGGCTAAAAGAGCCCGCGGGAAGGCTGGCCCGCTGGGTACTAACCTTGCAGCGCTACTCGTACACGGTTGAGTACCGAAAGGGATCGACCAACAAGGTCGCGGACGCGCTCTTTCGGGCGCCCCAGGATGGTGGTTGGGAGGAGGTGACGCAACCAGAGTGTAACGAGAAGCGCGGGAAAAACAGGAGAATGTCTCCGGATGCAGGGGCGAGGTCCCTCACGGACGGTTGGGAGGAGGCGAAGCAACCGGCACTCGTAGCAGCCTTAGCGCGCGGCACGAAGGATCAAAGGATCGTCGCTTGGGGTGAAGTGGTCAGCAAGGAAGAGCTTGTCGAGGCCCAGAAAGCAGATGGTTTTTGCCAGCGGGTGTTGAGTAAACTGGCGGAAATTGCGGTTGACACCGGGAAGGCTGGCGGTCGAGTTAATGATCAATTTGATTCATATCTGCTGGGCGAAGACGGCTTATTGCTTCGCTACATCCCAACGATCGATGAAAGGGAGGGTAATGAGTCTCCCTTCAGGGTGGTGATTCCCAGGAAGCTACGGAAGAGGTTTATCGGGTACTTCCACGACTCGGCTCTGGCAGGTCATGGCAGTGGCAGCAAGACTTTTCATAAGCTATGCCGCGCCGCGACCTGGCCGGGGATGAGGCAAGACGCACTCCGATACGCCCGCAGCTGTCCAGCCTGCCAGAAAGCGAAGCCCAGAGGGGGCAAGCCTCCGGGCTTGATGCAGTCTGTGGAGAGTCACTACCCGTGGGAGATGGTCGCTTGCGACATCATCGGCCCACTGCCGAGAAGTCCGCGGGGAAACCAGCACCTCTTGGTTATTACCGATCATTTCTCAAAGTGGGCAGAGCTGTACCCACTGAGGAAGCTGGTTTCAGAGCGGATCTGGGAAAAGTTACTAGATACTTTCCTACGCTTCGGCACACCCAGGTGTCTCATTAGTGATAATGCTAGTTATATTACTAGTAAAGTGTTCGTGGACTCCTGCTTGGCGCTGAACATAAAGCACAAGAGGACAACACCGTACCATCCCCAAGCCAATATCACTGAGCGTGTGAATCGGAATATCAAAAGCATGCTGATCGCGCTAACGGAGAGACACCGAGACTGGGATGAGCACATCGCGGAGATGGGTTTTGCCATTCGGAATACCGTGAACAGATCAACTGGTTTCACGCCAGCGTTTCTGAACCTGGGTAAAGAGATCCCGTCTCCGCTGGAGAACGAGTTACGGAGCAACCAAGGAACACCAGGACGCCCGCTCTCTAGGTACGCGGAACAGCTAACGAACCGCTTGTCTGGGGCGCTGCACGATGCTAGAGAGAATCTTGATGCCGCAAGGATCGAGCAAGCGGCGCAGTATGACAGGAGCCATAGGCACTTGGAATTCAAGGTTGGTGACTTGGTCCTGAGAAGAACCCACCCTCTGAGTAACGCAGCTAGCGGTTTCGCCGCATCGCTTGCTCATAGATGGGAAGGGCCCTATGAGGTAAAGACGCGAATGTCACGGCTTACTTATAAACTCACTCGGTGTGATACAAATGAGGAGTCGGGTCCAGTTCACATCGCGGACTTGAAGGGGTATTACCGTCGCGATGGGGAACATAGTCAATGAAAACTACCGCCGCCGCCACATTCGGCCACAGAAAGTGATGATTTTCCGGTGTTCTGACAGTGTTCTTTCTACACAGGATGCCTCCTTGGAGAAACCGCCCCAGGGGGCCATACCCAGGAGGCCCACCGGACGGGCCAGGCCCCGGGGCGGCTGGACCCCAGTGGTCCGGTCGACCAAACCCTCGGGGCGGCCGTCCAGGGAGGCGTCAACACCGAGGATGGCCGAACGGCGGAGCGGGCCAACGCCGCCTGGGCTCCGCAGGTACCGCAAGCCCGGCAGCAGGCAGGCCTGCGCGGCACGGGGCAGGGCCGTCCGCAGCAACATCGCGGCACCAGGCAGGGCCGTCCGCGACGGAACCCCCGCACCACGGAGCGGGTCCGTCTGCGACTGGGGGACCTGCCTGGAGTCGGCCCCCTGCCACACCATGGCCACGTGGACGGCGTGGGAGGAAGGAGGGGCGGTCCATTTCGTCTCCCGCCGGCGTTGGAAGCATCAACCCAGACCAACGCCTGGCCAGCCCGACCACCAAGTCCCACTCCCGTTCCGTGGCCACACGCAGCCGGCGGCGCCACGGGTCTTGGGAGCGCCTGACACCTGCTGGCTGTGCGGGGTCCCGATAATACATCTGGAGACCCACGAAGCAGGTCGACTCCACACCGACCTGCTGGAGGCACAGCCCCTCCCGGACAACGTGGCGGCAGCGGTCGAGACCCTGAGGGCAAGCCGCCCGGACCTCCTGGCTCCCGCTGCCTTGGCCACTGTCCAGCCAGCCCGGCCTCCCGAAAACCGTGCCGCCGCACCGACTGCCGCAGCCGCCGCCATCGAACCCGCCACCACGACGGCCCCCACAACATCGGCCGCCACCACATCCTCCGGCCCAAGCCATCGGGCCAGTGTCGTCCACCAGCCCCCTCCGTCCCCCTCGACTTCCGACGACGCCATCATGGCCGAGGTGGAACAACTCCTCGGCCAAAACCAGTGAGCACCCGGGGCCCCCCGGAGACCGGGCCTTGAGGGGGGGGAAGTGTGGGAAGCCGAGGAGGACGACGGCGCGCGAGGGGGCAGGAGCGGTGGCCGGCGGCCCGGTGCGCGTGACGAGTGTGGCACGTGAAGTTCGGACAACGACCGGGCAAGAACCGAACAGCGACTGCGGCAGCCAGGCCCACCACCAGACGCCGAAACAGTAAAGTGTTTTGAAACTATCCTTGCTCGTGTGACTTCTTGGGAGGGCGGACCAGGCAGGGACCAATTGGGCAGCAGTTTAGTAGAGCGACCCACACACTTTAATTGCGAAGTGTAATTTTTAGGGCGAATAATTGCCAAAGTGCACTCTTCTTACAATGCATAGCGCGTGATTATATTTTAAGTTCTTCATTGACATTGTCTTCAATATTGAAAAGGGATGATTAATAAAAGCGTAATAAAAGGCGTCATCTGTATTTATTTTTTTCTCGAAAGAATGACGAACGAAACGGACAGCCGCCGAGAAACCATTTTCATGAGCAGGACACTCTAAAAAATCTCAAGCGTGTGCTTCTCTGCAGAGCACTTGGGATATCTAAGCGGTGCATTCTAAAGAGGGAGCTCAGCGAGAGAGATAACTTGTCATACGTTTAGAACTGGTCAGACGCTCCAGAGTTTTTAGAGCGTGGACGCATCTACGGGTTCTTCCAGGTTGTTTTTTTATGAGAACAATTTAGGATAGAGTTAATCAACACAGAAGCAACTTGAGACTCAAACCAGGGAAATCAGCAAGAATTGGACGAGAGAAACGCACTTAGCCGTGCTGCTAACCAATATATTAGCGCAATATAACCAGAGCTAAGCAGCGTTTTTTAGTGTTAAACTATTCTGGTTTGTATAGAGGCAGTTAATAAGAGTTTAATTAATCAGAAATTCCTCAACTCCAAAATAATTTAAAGTCGGGAATTTCTGGAAATCTCTTCATATTTCTTAAAAAATGTTTCGCGATTTTTGAGTGATTTTTATTTGAAAATGTTACGTTTACGTTATTCTTACAACGTATGAACAATCTTTTAATTTTTATTGCTCGTCAGATGCCGTCAAGTGTACTAATAATATAAAATTAATTGATACCACATAGAACAATCGGAATGAAGTTTGATCAAGTAACGTTTTTTTTTTGCAAACAAGAAACGGAACAAAATGAAAAAAAAATTTAGCTTAGATTTTTTTTTTGAGTCGCTAAAATATATAAATAAAAAATATATTTTTCGAGGAAACATATGAGGTCTGAGCACACTTTCCAACTAGTATGAGTACGGCGCTCCAAAAAACTGCTTCAAGCTAAAAAAATAAAAATGAATACGCGTTTATTGCCAAAGGCGTTTTTATCAACTCGCCATAGACACTGGCTAAATTGCTCATCTACAGCTGATAAACCAGAAGGCCACTGAGGCAGACTAACTTTAACTGTAAAAACACACGCACCAATCTGGCCACGCCCGTTTGATTTTAGCCCTATCATTTACAGTGTAACGTGCAACATTGCGCCAATAAAAGACAGTTGTTGGCAGGCGCACGCGAAAAAAGGTCTCCGGAGGAAGAAGTGGTTCGAGTGAAAACGATGCTGCTCGAGAGGTGCGAAGAGTTTTCCTTTCTTATGGTGTTTTGCATGCAGTCGTGAACTCACTTTGATACGTTACAAGTGGTGGAGGTGCGGGGTAGCAATCTAACCCGTAAGGGCACCCCGATGACAGAGCGACAACGACAATGCCATCGCAAGAGGCGAACGGCGGTTTCCTGCCGGGACGGGGACGACAACGATTTGGCGTTGATGGCGACATCGCGGAGCCGCGCATTTAGTCGACAGCTGCGTCTGATATAGGACAGCGCTTGCCATGGGACCACAGCTTCGCAATGGGTGAGCGACATCTTCCTGTCATCATCTGGCTAGCGGCCATCATCGGCGCCGTGCTCGACGGGGACGCCTGGACGTCGTATGAGCAGTCGCCGACTGCACAAGCAAGCGACATCGTTCTCTGACAGCGCTGCGTGCGGTATGCCGTCAAGCACCCCGCCCATTTCAAAGGCGGCGTCCAGCCCGATTGCTCTATGTTCTGACCCACGCCAGTGAAAACAGACCTTGGTTATGGACATAACGAAACGGTCCCAGATGTTCTGGGCGAACGGATATTAGGCATGCTGCTCCGGAGTCCGATGATCGAAGTCATAGCGGAAATTTAAGGCCCGAATCTACTCATTCGGGCCGAATTTACGACCCGAATGAATAGGAACTAATTTGCACGTGTATTGTTTTTGTAGTCAGCATGGAAAGCCATTTGTCGTGCAACAAATGACCTTTTATTGAATGGGAGTAAATGGACGCCTATTGCAGACTGTGCAGAAAGTGCAGACTATTTAAGAAATAATAATTATTTTCATCAAAAATGTATTCATGTGGAATTAGACCGGGTGCAGATATACAGTCCGGACAATACGCTAGTTTATTTTCCACAACTTTGTCTTATTTCAAAGAATGCGGACTGGTGTGCTTGATCTCATATTCTACCCAACACTGGAAGGTTCACCGACTCGGTTGGGAACACGCGCTCATTTAACAAATGTCGACGAATCCAAAACTCCTTTAGAAGCTGCATGCGCTTCATGTTTATAACGTAACTGTGTGAAACCTTTGGCGAACATACAATAAGCATTGCCGAAAGCATGATACTAATTACCTTGCTGCATCAAGCCTGGACCAATAATTCAGACGCTGTTGCTTTCACTCCTCCTTCCCCACCTAGACAACTTTGTATTCCCAATAACTGACGCGCACTCCGTGCCAGAGCAGGGCATCCGTGAGATGGAAGTAACGCAGTGCTTCAACTGTCCACAAAACTACAGGAAAAGTACACGCTCTGTATTACGAAGTATGAGTGATACTGAATAAAACAATATAGTTTCTCAGTCGGCAAGGGTAGGTAGGCACATAATTATGAACCGCTGTCCTGGATGTCGTTTCGTAATTAACCGTCTTATGGTTCGAAAGGAGAGTGTTCTATGGCTTAAGAACAGCGAACCTCTGGACAATCGTTTATAGACGAAGTTAAGGGGGAATCTACAAGCCTAAACAAAACAACATTGCCATGACCAAAACGCCAAACTCACCCTTAGAAATAAAAGTTTACTGACTGCGAAAGACACGAGAGCTGTACTTATCCACTTGATAGAATCCGCGCTTCTCGTTTTATGCCGAGCACTGACCAGTGGCTGTCCCAGACATTGGTTTTAGGGGGAGCGAAATTGCTGCTTGCCATTTTCGCCTCGAGACAGATGGAATTTCTTCCATCTGTCTCGAGGCCGACTGCCGCGATACTGAACGAAGGCGAGTGCCGTGAGATGCCCGCACCAGCACTCGGACTGTCAAGTGGTGCTTTCTTTGTGTTTCCAGACGGCCTCCGGCAACCAGCAGGCATCTCTAGAAATTGGCTGAGCTGTCCTCTTGAAGCTCCAGGGTCAGTTACTTGTCGCCCAAACGCAGGAAGATAGGCAGGAAGTCCGCGATTTCTCTTCCTCCCAGAGGTTTGGAGCAAGTGGCCCTCCACACAAATTATGCTGACATGCTTGTCTTTCAGAATCAGAGGTTTATATATCTGATCTTCTTGCGCGAGCCTACTAGGAATGACAAATTGTCGTCTTAAACTATGGTGCTACTTTGTGGTATCGGTGAGGCGTCCATCATTCCACCAATACAACTTGTCAACGAATGCCTCCTAAGCCAGGGACGCCGGAGCCAGGAGCTTTCCTTTTTACCAAAGGAGCAGGAATTCCGGAAACTTGAGAGAATCCGAAGTTGATGGATCACGTGCTCCCTAAAAGTAGTATACCAGAACGTTGGAATAACCCGGGCAGAATGGCTGTGTATACGTCGGGAGTCTTCTTTCTTCGCCGAGGTCGGCAGGCCACTGCCGAGAATTAACAGTTGCGGCCTTCCTGGCGTGTCTGTAGATGTGTGATTGACTTGATTGAAATATGTCTCTATTTACTAAGGTCGCTAATGCCTCTCGAGCCTCAAGCGAAATGGATCCTGTATGGAGCGTATGACGACGATGAGTGTTTGTGTAGGGAGAGAATTTTGGCCTCTGTCCGAGCTCACAGATCCTCCAATCAAGACCGACTGTGCTCTCTTTTTGCTTGGCTGTAAAATAAAAAATATATAAAAAGCGATTGATTTGGGGGGGGGGGGCGGTCGCCTCCTTCGCCCCCCCCCGCTCCCTTAGGACCGCCACTGGCACTGACATGCTGTATGAACGCCGAAGACGCGTGCCACAAGCGATGATATGCAGTTGAAGAGAAAACGCAAACAAACAAATACAGAAGTAAATAATATAACCTTTTTGCAGTTCACTTCAGCGTTGAACGGCAAAGCTTTTTTAAACGCCGCTTATGCACTGATGGATATAATTGTCGCTACATGTACAAGGAAACACACCGAGAAGCACCATAGAATTGAAGAACGCACTTGTGAAGACTCCGGTTGTCAAAACGCGAAGGCGCCTTTGTCTTGGAAGTGAACAATGTTTAGGTTTTCACAGTCGATTACATTCTGCTTTTTCACCATATTTCTAAAGTTGCGACGGTGAAAAAGACGTGCATAGACGGAAGAAATTTTATAATATTTTAAATATAAGCCTAATATTATCGAGGGAATATTAGTAGTATTCCAACTCTTAAACTCCAACCTTTCTCCTATCTTCTCAGTGACTGCAGTATGGATCAGTGCTAGTTTTACTCTTAATCCATAGAAGCCATTCAGCTCCTGAACGCTCCTGAGCGTACAGTTAAGATATAAAAATTGTCTTGAAACAACACATTGAAGAGGTTGCAGCTTGCTTGAGCACAGCAGTAGTACTCTTTGATTTAAAAAAAAATATCGCCCCTTT
The DNA here is from genome assembly GCA_037355805.1 of Ixodes ricinus. Taxonomy (NCBI): domain Eukaryota; kingdom Metazoa; phylum Arthropoda; class Arachnida; order Ixodida; family Ixodidae; genus Ixodes; species Ixodes ricinus. The sequence goes on from JAZHYW010000867.1 coordinate 10,833, forward strand.
TACGTATTAGCGCGGCAAAGGCAGTGGTAACACAGATTGTGATGTGTTAGCGTGGACGTGGTGTGAAGGGTCGGCAGAAGTAGACTGCCGAGGATTAGCGTGGGCACCGTCGGACGGGGCACTCGAAGAAGAATCCGATGCCGCCACGACATTGCAGCTCCTTGTAGAGTGTCAACCGTTCGGTTGAGCTCCCGGGAGCACACTTCGAAGGCTCCGCGCGCACACCTGGCCACGCAGCCCTGTCTCGTGCACGATAAGCGGGCGAGTCCTTCGTTGCTGTTTTACTTGAGGGTGCCATCTTTTTGCGGTGGCAATGTGAATGCGACCTTCTTAAAACCTTTCCAGTGTGAGACGCACTAGACAGAGCGTGCAGAAAACAGAAGAATTGAAACACTGAAACACCGTAACAGAGCCATAGATTGCAGAAGGTTTCCATCTGCTCGATCTGGGGTCACGTGAATTAGCCGCCGCGTTTGCAATACGAACCGGGAGGAGGTGGCAAAAGCGCTGATCGTCTGCAAGCCTCTCCACCTTTTCCCCTGCTTTCCTACTCGCCATGCGATTACGCGGCGCATGCAGACTTGCGAATCAACCTGCGCAGGAGGTGTTTGCCATGACATTGCAAACCCTTTCCATTGGTTTGCAGTGAACCCTCTGTTCAATCTAGACTCTCTACAGCACCGAGCAGACCCCTGGCGCCAGCTCGCGGCAAAAGAGAACAAACACTCGAACTATTTATTTATTTGTTTATTACGCCTACCCACAGCCATGGGCCTATAACGGTAGTGCACGAAAAAAATATTCAGAACACAATTCAAAAAAACTCGGTATAACAAGAGCGGAATGCTCCTCTTGAACGACATGAGGTCAGCATGGAAAACGTCTACCAAACAATGTGTCAAGATGATTAAAGAAGTTTTGAATGCGAACTAGCGATGACAAACAATAAGCAAATATGCGATTGCAGCAAAAATGTCTCACAGGAACGCTAATCTGGATGTGAGATATGATCACTGAGTGGTCATAATACGCATGCAAGCACTTCAACAAAAAAATTAGGTCACTCCTTTCTCGTGTGAATTTTAACTCGATCAAACCTTCCAAGAAATTAGACACATTCTGATAAGAGTAGGGCTGAGACAAGATTTTTCCTAGCGTGAATACGTTCTCGTCAATATTTTTTAGACTAGTTCCAACGTCGCTGCAGCAGTGACGGTGAGCTTCTTTCAAACAACTGATGCCAAGATCTAGTTTTGCCAAAATAAGGCTTCTGAAAAAGACAGACAAAATGGGACGCGAAACACAGAACTATGGCAAGTGAGAATACCCAAAACTTTAAAATATGATAATAAGGATCATACGAATATGACTATTGAGGTTCCTTTGTTCATCAAGCATTACACCTAGATCACTCACAACCGACACCCAGTTTATAACGACTGTACCGAGATAAAACACTGAGAAAAGAGGCAGAGTTTTGCGTGGGAACATTGTCACTTGTGATCTAGGATTTAAGTAAAGTTCGTTATCTACACTCCACTGACTGATGGCATCGATGTCAACACAACTTTATTACGTTGGCAAACTGTGACAAAGTGGAGTGATGTATCACATCCTGAATGTATTTCACAAAAATATTAAAGAGAAAGGGACCGAGGTCAGAGCCCTGTGGCACCCCTGATGGAACCGGAAAAAAAGTGACTTGGCACCTTCATGAGAAACGTAGTTCAACCTATCTCGCAGCTGGCTAGAGAACCATTCACAATAATCATTGCTTAAGGCATAGAATGATAATTTACGCACTATGATTTAATGACTAACCCGTATCAAATGTCTTACTGCAGACGGAATATAGTATGCCAATTTGTACGCGACTGCTAACGCTTGGTGCCACGTCGCTTAGAAAAGCTACAAGGTTAGTTGTTGCCGAACAGACTACTCATAAAGCCGTGCTGATGTTCGTCTATGACTCACTTTAAGATGCTAGACAGAATGCTCGTGAACAGCTTCTTCGAAAGTTTTAGGAAACAAATATAACAAGGAGATAGGCCTGTAGTTTGCCACATATGTACGTCTTCCTGATTTCAGCACTAGAATCACAACACCCTGCTTCCTGGCGCAAGGGAAAGTGGACTGTTCAAAGGATAGTGTAAATATATGAGCGAGAAGAGTAAATAAAAATTGTAGTTACGGCTAAAATCTTCGTTACAGCAAAAGGAGCACGTCTAGCCTAGTGTAGCCCACGGTGTCTGTAGGCTTTTCATTCTCTGCTTTTCTGCCGCTATTTCTTGCGCCCTTCCTCCGGCGAAGCCTGGAGCGCGCTCGCTTGATGGAGCAGAGCTGCGCTGTATGTTTGACCACCTGATGCTTTACCCCTTCCGGGAGTGACACGGAGGCACTCGAGAAAGGGGTTCGGATGACACTCGTATCCAATCAGTGAGGGGACGAGCGCTGCGTCAGCAATTGGCTGGCAGTCGGCCTGCCGACTTCCGTTGCATGGCGCCTAGCCGAATATGGTTAGGTGCCAGCCATAAAACACAATCTTTGTTCAAAAGAAAATCTGACGCAAGAGATTGGTACAAAAAACAAAACAAAGACGCAGTAGCCCAGCAAACTAGTTTCATCCACCCGTAACTTCGGGCGAAGCACTTTTAATAATATATAAAAAGCAGAATACACACTGAAGACACCTGCTGACGTGACTTCTCTAGAACAATGGCGTTCGCGCTAATTGACACCTTTTAGCGCTGAGTTCTAGGCTCTTTTTATTGCACTCTTTTTTCTTCTCAATTACCGAGGGTTCTTCTCAAAGCACCTTTTGTATGAAGAAAATCGATTTTGGTAGCATCACGGAAGCGGACGTGCCAGAATGAAGAATTAAAAGGCTCATCCCGATCGAGTTCTGGGGTATTTAGTATTGTTTTGCGCGGAAGACGGTTAATAATGGTTCTTTTATTGGTGCTGCCGAAGGTTGTTTTTTTTTTCGTCACGGGAGTGAAGAAGTTAGGTTCATCGTCTTTCTTAAGACTTTTTATTTGAATTTGTGGAACAGAAGCTCATGAAAGTCGAAAATCCAGCGAGGCGTTAGCAGAGCAAAATTAAAACACTGAAGCGTTATCAATATTAGTTTTTATATTTGTATCTTTGTATTTGTCCTTGCCGTATATATTTTATGGGGTTTTTAATGGGGCGATGCTGGAAGGCGCCATACCGTTTGAGTATTAGAAAAAAAATAAACGATTTTCCGTGACACAAAAAAGCAGTATTTCGAATTCGATAAAAAAGAAAACGCAAAATCAAAACTCTTTCCTAGGTGAGATTAAAATTCGAAGTGTCACTGTACCATTTTCGATTGCGGCTGAGAGTAAAAGTATTCTTATTCCAAAGCAATAGAGAACGACATTATGCACTTTACTATGTAATATTCGTGCTACGGGGCACTTTACTTTTCGAAAGTTAATGGAGATGTGACACACGAGAATCGAAGAAAAATGAAAGAACAAGATCTACCAGATAATTTTAAAAACCGTCTGTGGCCGTTGCTGAAACTATATAATGATATCCTCATGGAGATAGCACGCCAGAGAAATGCCCAAGTTCACAAAAGTTTGCCAAATGAACGGTGCTTAGCTTGTGCCTAAAGATGTTTTGCTAGAAGGCGTTATTGCCAGACTATTTTAACGATAATAATCTCGTGGAGAAGGGGAACAAGGGGTACAAAGGACAAACACAAATCTCCAAGTACTGCTAGGTGCCTGGTGGGCGACTGAAAAGATCCGCCTTGTCCTGGTATCGAACCTGGGACCTCTCCATCTCCAGTGGAGCGCTCTACCAACCGAGGTGACCAGGAGCCAGACGTACGTAGAGCAAACAGGGTTTGAACAGCTGCCACCAGTATAACACCAGCAGGGGTGCCTGCATTTTAAATTTATGATGATGATGCAATTAATACAATGGTGCAAGCGAGCTTGATAAAAATAACGATAATAATCCCAGGAGAAGGGGAACAAGGGGGGGGGACAAAGGACAAACACAAATCTCAAAACACAGCTGGGTGGTTACTAGTGCGCGACTAAAAATGTCCGCCTGGTCCTGATTCTATACCAAGACCAGGCGCTATTTTTCGTCGCGTACCAGTCATTTTGTTGTGTTTGGAGATTGGCGTTTGTCATTTGTCCTACTTGCTCCCTTTCTCCAGAGATTAATAACGTTATATCTTGCCCAGCGCGCTTAAACCTTTGCATTAATTGCATTATCATCATACTTTACTTTCACGTTTCTATGGCTTTTCTCTGGCTGGCCACAATAATTCCCCAAGTGCCGCCCTTGAGGCAAATGCGCCACGTGTGAATCGAAGCACCAGGATGTTCCCAAAGTTGTCTGGCATAAAAGCCGAGACAACCAAGAGCGAAGCCTAAAACTCTGTAACTTCTTTGGTCTTTGGTGACTTATGCTAGAATAGGCCAGATTAAAGTCAAACTACCAACAGTGAGGCCTAACTTTGGCACTTGTTTGGCGAAGTAGTGCTAAGGTACCCAGACCCTGGCCAAAGAAGGTCGTGTTTGGCTCTATCTTGGCCTTCTTTTGGCTTTTCAACACTCAAAAGTTTCCAGATAAAAAATCTATTTATTTTGCACAAAGAACTTTGCTACCCGGGTATAGTTGCGTAAAGAACGAAGAAAATTTATTCACTCAGAATTTGCCTGACCGCACTCAGGAACAGGTCATTAAAATTTGAATACATTTGGTGTTTTGATTTTCATTTACATACACGAAAAACATAATCGTTGTCACTTTTTATTTTCTCGTTACAAGTGCATGCTCGGTAGTTTATCGTCTTCAAAATGAAATAGTGGAAACATGTGCACATTTTCATCGCGTGAATGTCGAATAGCAGAGTTAAAGAAACTGCTTATTACGGCTGATAACTGCGGAAGCTCCTCTAATAATTAGTAAACATGCTAAAATGCAAAAGTGCGCAGCCTAGAAAGTGCCGGATAAACAGTTGAACAATATCAGATGGCCAAATATTGGGCCCAGAGAGGAAACGAAAAGGTTCTACTGGAAACTGAACCTAGAACAAAAGTAAATCAAGCATAGTGTCTTTGTTTACCTAACGGATTTGTTTAAGAAACCGTTAAAAGATACATCAATGCTTTTTATGCAGGTGGTTATACGGCCTGGGTATATAATATAGGGGTCAACGGTCACGATGAGCTCAAAAATGAACTAAACTTTGTCGATTAACTTTTAATCAATGAGTTATACGGCCAGGGGGTCGTATGACTCATAGTATAGGAGGTCTTTTAATTACGTGCTGAACTTTACGGAAGGAAACCACGAAATAAGCAGATGTAGAAATAATTTCAACGCATGGGAAGCGGAGTGGTGCGCTAAAGTTACCACTCGAGCAACAGTCACAGAGGGTGGGTGAGAAAACGGATGATAGAGACGGAAAAACCACGGGTAACGTTCTCGCACTGGTAGCCTTGCTCCTGCTGCAGGGTGATATGTTCAGCGCTGAACCGTGCTTCCCTCGTTCTCCGACTCTTGTGAATACTGACTGATTTAGTGGTTTTCAATGAAGCTCAGCAAGTTTCTAAGTGAGACCATATTGTTATTTTTATATTCAAAGCCTTAATTGACATACTCTAGTTAATTATCCGGCTGATCGTTACGATTAGCCTCCTATACTATAACCCCTGGCTGTATATATACCATGATTAGTGTAGCTTCACGGCTATTTTGCCTGAACAAAGCAGTTAAGCCTGAAAAGAAATGCACGTGTCTCTTTTTAAAGATGCTTTACATCGTAAAATTAAACGCACATAATAATCCTTGCTGGCTTTTTAGTTTTTGAGCCCGGAAATTTAGTATCCCGCCGCAGGCAGAGCCAGAATATATTCCACAAGTTCGATCATACTGAAAGAAGATCAGGGATCACAGTATGCGTTCAGCATAGCTACAACCGCACAGAACCTCCTCGCAGAAATTAGAATATTAATATAGGAGGACTCAACGCTTTGGGTCTCACAGCACTCTTAGGAGACCAAAAGCGTCAGAAACCCGATTCTAGAACTTTCTATGGAAGTCATGTGACTTGAGGTAACATGACGTTGTTACATGGCGTCAATCGCATTATTAAATTTAAAATGAAAATTAACATCATGTGACTTGAATTTACATGACGTAATCATGTGACGTAAAATTCCTTCCGAAGTTTGCTAGAGATGTATGGACTTCACAGTTCTTCGTAACGTTTTTTCCACGACGGTTATTACGTGGAGTTTGGTTAATGAAACACATTTCTGCGTTAAAGGGCACTGACCTCCTGAAGTCGTAATTTCTAGAGCGCAGCTCTCAGGCACTCGTTCCCGTGTTAAGCAGCGTCGACGACGGCGTAATGGCGCTAAATTTAGCGGGTAAAATGACGTCACATGACCTGGTGTCATGTCACCTTTGAACAAAGTCAGTTTCTTACGCCAGATATAGCGGGAAATTTCACGTCACGTGGCGACGAGGAGGAGAGAAGATACGGAGGATGAGGAGGAAAAGGGAGAAGGAGCGGAGGAGGAGGGGAGGAGTGGAGAAGGGGGGAGGAGGAGTAGAAAGGAAAGGAGGGAGGAGTTGGCGAGAAAGGAGGAGGAGGGAGAGGAGGAAGATGGAGGAGGACGAGGGGGAGTAGGGGTGGAGGAGGAGAAAGGGAGAGGAGGAGGCAGAGGAGGAGGGAAGGAGGACGGGAGGATGAGGGGAGAAAGGGGCATACCTCTCTCTCCGTACCCTCCCTTCTCCTCCTCAGAGTAAACTTCTTTAATTTTTTTGTTGTCTAAAAAGACAGCAAGCGGTAGTCATCCCACCAAAAAAATGCCACTACGTGAAAAGAAAAAGAAACTTCCCCAGGTGCGCGGGCACCGAATTTTTTTATTTGTGACGTACTCGATTATGAAATTTAGAATCTTTGTAAGCGACATTTCTATAATATTAAATAGCGGTATTCGTAAAACATGTTTTTTTACGCGATTGTGAACGCACTGCGGCCCTTCTTTTTAAATATCGAAAATCAGAGTCCGGAGTGATGTCGTCTCTCGCGTTTTTATCACTCCCTTCAGAAAACATGGCGGCGTTCGGCACATGCAGCCCTGGGGATGATCGGTGAGTCGGGTAATCGGACGAAGTTCCTTTTTTAGGTGCCCACGGCCTCTCGGACTTCGAAAAGAAAATCGTCAAACGGTAAAAACAACTGGGTTCGTGTCTGTGTACCGTAGTTTTCGGCTCCTGACTCCTCCGGGGCGGCCTTTCACGCAGAACTAGCACGATGTGAGCTCCTCATGTCGCTCACAAAGAATCAACTGCGCGTTCTTCTCGACCGCATACACGTTTGAAAGAATTTGAGATCGCTGAAAGGGCCCTAAAAGAACTTCAAACTCGAAAGGGAGGAGTCGTCTGCTCACAGCGAATAGGCGGCACGCACAGAAGAGCGGTTCATCGCGAGACGCAGGCGAACACGACACTTGGCGTCGGGACGATACGGCGTCGGGACGATAGGACGACTCAATCTTTGCCGTCACTGCACTGGCACGGATCGTGGGAACTTCAAATTCGGCTTTTGGAAAGTGTATTTTACTTCACAACGCACTGAGTTCTCAGTTTCCGAATTTTGAGGATACATGTCGAAGAATTGTTTTCAATCATTTCAGATAATAATAAAAAAATATTTAGACCTGGGACATTGACATGTCTAAATCCTTTTTTATTATCTGAAAAGGTTGAAAACGATTTTTCGACATTACCCTCAAATTCGAAACTTGAAACTCGGCTTATTGTGAATAAAATACACAGTACATAAACGCATACCACGAATCCCATCAGCTCGCACCATGAAAGTTGATTTAGACATTTGCATCGGCTGTCCTCGGAAGACCCATATAATGGAAACGACTTGATCGCAAGAACAAAATGGATTAGTGGGCCGACTGCCAATTAACCCTGAGGCAATATCAGTCATGTTCCGGCCGATTAATCACAAGTCAAAGAATACAAGTTTCGTACGTGACGTAATTGCATCACGCTGGAGTGAAAAACGTGCTGCAGGTTGTATGCACTCAGCAGCAAGGTCACCGCAATGGCTGTTGGCGTGACGTCGATAGGCGTAGACTTCGGGGGGGATCGGGGCTCGTGCGCCCCCTAATAAAACCGGGGGGGGGGGGCAGGAGCCCCATCCGAGACCAGCCGCATAATCCCTTACCGAGATGCTGTTTTACGTGCCATGTAACTGAGCTTACTAGTAGTGGCACGTAAACAAAATAACGCCCACGTTGCCTTTATTGACAAAATACATGGGAAATGGAATCCGAGCTAGCGTGCTTTCGTTAGCTTCAATCTCCAGTTCTGGCAGAAAAGAGTAACGCGTAGCACCGCCCCCGCCCCTCGGGGAAATGGAAAGACTACGCCGCTGGTGACGTCAGTTGCAAGCCGTATCATGTTGGCACGCTTTAATTCAACCTCCGATTGTCTTTCCGAAGCTATTCGTTGGACTGTTTGCCGCGTGTCGTCACCGACAGCAACGCAAAGCAAGGCTTATGATGGGCACGCTTCTGGCGATTTGTTATTCGGCCTTCCTATCGGCTAATACTTTGATCTTATTGGCAGCGCAACGCAAACAAGATTCTCGGGACTCGTTAAGCCCTGCGCTTCTTGAACTGTTGGTAACTATATAACCAGACTATGCTCGCCGGACAATGACATTTTGCTTGACAGCTGCCGCTATCTTGAGGGGAATTTTTACAACTCTGAGACGGCCCGCATCCGCTATCAGTGAACCCGATCTGAAGCTCGAATGTCCGAGCCGCTTTCCGAACAGTTGCGCATAGCTCGTGCCCAATCGCTTGGTGGCCAGGCCTTTCCGCCCTTCCAAATTTGTCCCATTTGGTACACCAGCTGCGCGGACCAGCGGTCGACCGAGGCTACTCAGTGTTCACTGCCCTGGGGCAACAGGCCTTTTTCACAGACTTTCATTTGGCTGCAACCGAGTACTCTGTGGGAACCCTTGTGCTCCCTTACGACGAGATAACAGACTGACACGCACTCGTCACAACTGATGTTAGCTAGAGTGAATGTTCGTCCGCTTCTTTTGCAGGGGTGATGGTGACGTCAGAACGCCGATCTCTGATTGGCTCTGATTAACGGATAGTGAGTAGACCTTAAAACAAGCGGCCTTGACGTTTACCTCACTATTCTTTCCTTCAATCAGAACCGACCAGAGCTCGGCGTCTTGACGTCACCACAACCCCTGTTAAAGGGGCAGACGAACTTGCTGTCTGCATAGGGCTTTGCACTATTTCTGAACTCCCATGTACGTACTGCATACATCCATGAGAAACTGTCGTTTATAACATTTTGAAGAGTTAATCGAGCCAATAGGAAATAAATGTGCGAACAAACTAGGAAAAGATACAAAAATCGCTACTGTTCCAGGGCCGCCCGATAGATGCAGCCAGTGTGTTCACTCGTCGTAGTCGATCGCAAGGTAAGCACGAGGGTGCACAACGCACTCGGTCGCAACCAAGCGAAACTGTGTGAACCAGCCTTATTAGTGTACGGCACACGGTTACTCGATGACTCTATCGTCGCTATCGTTTCACGACCTGCGAACGTAAGAGCAAGAAATAAGGGGTGTTTTATTGGAGACAAAGATAATAAAAAAAAAAAGAAAGACATTTGCAAATAGCTGTAACGCAAAACTAGAACGCAGCTTTTCAGGAGGAGAAGGAGGGAGGGTACAGAGGAGGAGGGTATGCCCCTGTATGCCCTCCCCTCCGTAGTGCCTTTTTAAGTGCTCAATACCAACCTGTGCTGTGTAAATGATCTAACTACCGAGGTTACGGCGTTTCAGTGGTTTTAATACTAAATTCAAAGAACAAAGTCTGTCCCGGAACCGATCGAAATCTTCATTTCATGTGAGGATAAGCGCTTTTGGCGTTTGTACGCATACATGGCAACAACGTATACTTGTGCCACAATGTTTCCCTCTGACAAAATTATCTTGCAAGCTGCAGCGGACATTTTCTGTAAAAATTAGGTTGACACTGCCAGCGGCCGCTTTGCGATCCTCATAAACAGTGTGCAAACAGCCGTGATTGATAGGATGGTGCGCATACAATCACATTTCCCGTTGCATTGCAAACCTCTATTTGAACCTCGTAGTGCAAGCACTTAATAGTGAGTTTCAAATCGTTTTCAGAGACGCCCATCGCTCCGGGCGTGCGCTTCAGAGCATGCATCGAAGTCGCTGCGCGAGCTCCCGCTACACATAGCGTTGCCTGAAAACATGGTCTACCTAAAGTTCCTATTATGCATTGCGAATGTATACTTCGTTTCATCTAAGGTGCCTCAATGTCCTTCCGTTTAGGGTGATGCCACTTTTTGTAGTACACAATGCCGACGGCATGCGGTCACGGGGAAAGTACAAAGAAATCCAACAAAAACAAAATGTTGCCATACCATAGTCAGCGCCACGAACGCGTGCAGGACGCGCTCTTTCACGCGCGTCTGAACAGAAAATAAAAATAGACGTGCGGGACAAAATGGCGAGGTGCCACCACCCTAAGCAAAGCGCACATGAAGGCACCGTATAGTGTCATCTTAACGTGGACAAGCGCAAAGGCTACTAGCGTGAACTCCTAGAGCTGACGGCGGCCCGGCTGCAAGAGCGCTTGAACAGCTGGGCCAGCTGTGAATGCTATCCACTCGCGCTTTAGCTTTGCGCTTAGGCCGTGTTAATATAGCGAGTTTTAGTAGGTCGTTTTCAAAGGCCCGCTAGCGCTCCGGGGCGCGCTTCAGAGCATGCTTCGAAGTGGCAGCGCGAGCTCCCACAACAGCGCGAGCTCCTACGCATAACGACTCTACACGGCACTCGGCCACACTAGGGTGCCTAGGCCACACCGCCCCACATGTCCAGCGATCGAAACCGAAATTCCATGGTCAACTCGTTCCCTGCATGCATTGCATGGACTTCACCGCAGTGAGGCGCTTCGTGTTTGGGAAGAAGTCTATTAGAGACCCGTTTTCTTCGTCGTCAAGATAGCAGTTTTCAGAATTCAGACACTAAATTGTGTTTTGCGCTATTATTCTACAAATCATACCCCGAGAGCCAAAGGTATCGACACTGTACGAGAAATGAGCGGCGAAAGTCCCACCCGAGGCGACGTCAGGTTGCAAAGCGAGCGGGTAAACTGGATATATTGCGTACCGACCTGACAGCGTTGCTTTGGGTCATGATGTCAGAGAAGGGCACGGCACACTCCGCTGTAATCCTTCTTCTACTGCGCGAAGCCTTTGGCGTTATTTTCATCGCAGTTTCGCTATGGTGGAATATGGCCAGCCTAGCTTCCCTAAAGAATATTGCGAAGCAGAATTTTGTTGTCAGAATTCTAACAACAGTTAGAGGCAACGCGTTCACGACGGACAACTGATTTCTAGGAATATACAACTTATAACTATTGCTTTCGCAATCTGCACGTCCACTGCGGTCGCTAACATATTCCTCTGGGAACCATTTCTTTATTTCAAACTGTCGTTGTTCAAGCACTCTGTATATGAACAAGGTTCTACGGTGCTTGAAGACCAAATTTTGTTTATTCGTTTTGTTAGCCTAGATGTTTGTCACGATTTCAAGTTTTTCCCGACGCTCCTGCATCGAGGCACCTTGCATTAAAAACTTCCTGAGAGTACTACTTTCCCGCAGAATATGAGAAATGTCAGTTAAAGCTCTCCGTGCTGAGAATTTAACGCATAGTGTCAAACATCCTTCTCTCAGAGACTTGATCTGCGTTGAGCTGTGTACTTCCGCGTCCTTATTTAGCACAGTGTAAAACTCATAGTGTTTTTTTAACGCTTTGCTTCGAATTTACTACTGTCAAAGATTCAACCATCTGCCCAGAGTAATGAATATAACAAGAACATCAACACTCTTTAATATTGACCACCAACTAAAATATATATACAGCGTTCAAAACACACGATGAACATGAGTTCCCATTATAATATAAGATAATTTAAGCGTATACCAGTCATTTGAAACAGAGATTCCAAGGAGCTTCTATACCAATGCGAGGCTGTGTTTACACTTACTGTTTGTCTCTTGGCATTATGGGACGCCGAAATTGCCTATTTTATTTTTAGTCTCACACTCAAAACGGCTAGGTTTCATTCGCGTTCTCTAGATGTAACCTTTGGATTTCTGTAAAGGTCGTTTCATACAACAAGCCCTCGCTGAAAACCGGGCCACTTTTAGCGACAACTAGTCTTCGAGCCACAGCTGTTTCTGGACATTTGAAAAAGAGGTACACAAATTTCAACGATGATGACAACATCAAAAAGTGATTTATTTGAGCTTTTTGCTTCTTTTTTTTAGATGAAATGCAAGGCGACACCGATTCGTTCGTCGGGCGTCGGCTCGGGTTCGAGGGGCTTTCGGAAAGCGTGAGTTTCAAAACAGCGGTCCCGTCCCTGTCGCTGTCGTGCACTCGTCACCGTCGCCCGCTCTGATGGGCGGGTTTTCCAGACAGCTGCAGCGTGAAGCCGTGAAATGGGAGAACCCCTCCGCCTGCTTGTTTGGCGTCGGTTGTCGACTCGGCTGGGTGGCACTGTAATGGCGAGGTCCCATGTTACCCGCAGTGCGGGAACTCTGGTATAATAAGGTGGGCTCAGCTTTGCTTAGTCACTCGCAGCTGACGTGACACACAGCAACGCCGTGAGAAATAAGCCAGCATTCAATTTTCTTACTTTCGTCAGGCTAAAATTTTGGCATATTTTTTGTTGCATATCAAACTTCCTCGCGTCGCCTTTCTTGCACCAAGCTGAGGTTCCTTTGCGGGGAATAGCGACTATGTACCTATCGCTACTATACGCGGGAATATTGCAACGTTCAGAACAAAGAAGTCTAAGCGATTAATAGTCGAGGTTCATCAATCCATCAATCACACCACAATTAAATAATTGGTTACTAATTAATTAGCTATTCCAGCAATGAATTATTTCGTTTACTTTTTCAAGGCAAGAAGCAACTTTCCTTGCAAAGTCCAGAGGTACAATAGGCGAAACTGTGTCGCGTGACAGGGTGCCAATGGCCAACATCAGAGGCAAACCCAGCAGCACACAATACGCGCATAACAGATCAAAGAATACGGCAAAAAGAGCAACATATTATTCCATATGCAATCAACAACAGTAATAGCAGCACTACCGACACATTGTTCAAATGCATATGAATCTAATTGACAAAAGCCACAGCAATTTATACCTACCTGCCGCGGATGGATATATGTGTTACATCGGGGAAGTTGTGTGCTATAACTTTATTTTGATTCTCCGATAATAGTGAATGACGCCTCGGATTTCACTACCGGCCTAAAAAACTGACAAAGCAGTTTTGGGACTGCGAACCTCAACAGCTCAGCTGCCTACTCCCATCGACCATCTTAGACAGCTGTAACTTCGGCCGTACATCGCCAAACTTCATCGATGTTGCAGGAGAATCGTCAAGGTAATTATTTTCGTTGTTGACATAGAGAACAAGAAGAGAACTACTGAAGGCTTTTGGCCAGTGAGATAAGCATTAGGTTTGGAATGACTGTCACAAACCAGGACCAGTTTTCAGCATTTGCTGTACTAGGAATGGGAGAGGTTTCCTCCGTTACAGTCCTCCTTAAAACCTTTTCCGTTTTCTTCGTCTTTTTTTTTTTTTTTTTTCTTGGCCGGAGGAAGGGCTATTATGTTCCGAGTGCGGCCTTGGCCAGAGGCTTCGGGCAGCCGGTCACACGCTCATGCTGGCTGCCGTTAAGACCTTCCGGGGTTGCTGTCGGTCCCCAATCTCCGGAAAACAAAGACAGTGGAGAAGACGACAGCAAGGAGGCGAGGAGGAATGCCGTGCTGTTTGCGTGGTTGAGGCTTTCACTGAAAACGTACGGGCGTGCAGCAACGTTCACACTACTTTTGTAGCGTTCACGCTTTCCTTTTTTGCTGTGCCTGGCATGTGCTGTGTCCTATATGGACAGCCATTGAAGCAGCTTAAGTGTGTACTTTCGTTGCGAACTGACGCTTTCTTAGGCAATAGATAGGTGACGCCAGCCCGCAGGTGCGTGTCTGCTAAGTTGCACGGGAAAATAGCATTGTTACTTCTCCTCCAAAACCGTTGGAGTAAGGATATTTGGCATCATGACGTTCGTAAGACATGAAAAGGACTGCATCCCTGCATTTGCAGAATATCATTTACTACTGTTTTTGGATGCGCAAAGTAGATGTTTGAATATTTAGGGAGTTATTAATGTACGCAGAAACACACAAGTCAATATTTAAAAATAATGGTTGTGGCATGTTTGTAGAAACCACAGGGGTGATTATCTCTGAATGCGATAGCATTTAACGTTTCACACGTAGGCAGGTGTTCGGTTTCCCGCTTAATTTAGCGAAAAGGAACCTGAATTAAGTGCATAGAGTCAGAGTGACGTTAATTTTTTGCTAAATTTGGCAGGGGAACTAAGTCATTGTATAGGTCGTGAAAGTCCATTTCCGTTAGAATTTAGCGGGAACCTGAAATGGTGCAGTGGTCACGTGGAAGTCAATTTTACCGCTAAATTTAGCGGGAGGACTGAGAATAAGGAGCATACAACACGCAGAAGTCAGTTTTTTTTCCCTTTACATTTTGCAGGGACGCTGAATTGAACCTAGAGCACATGTAGTAGATTTTCCGCTCAATTTAGCAGAAAATTTCTACATTAGAGGCGACATACGTAGAGAAACATCTGTGATGAGTAGATTAATAATGCTTACACATTATTAATCACGACTAATGGAGGCTGCCATGCATGGTAAAAATTTCTTCGCTGGGACACTAGTACTCTTTAGGCGGTTGTTTGCGAAACTGCTTTAAGCGATCGTTCCAACATCAGTGGTCAAGGCGCTCGTGATTGGCATTTTTAGAGGAAGAGTTCGGAAAGCAATAATCGTCTGCAGAAGCAATTTTGGAAATCAAACAGGCTTTTCTATTTTTTTCAAAATTTGCATGGTTGGACGTGCTACCTAAACGCGAGCAAAGGGGGAAAAGCCCGGTTTCATACGTTTCTGCTGATTTTCATAGATGTCAAAAAGAAACGCAACAGTCCCATTGTATCAGTATTTGCGTGCACCAATCCCAATGTTTGGTACTCAATGGCAAGGCTTATCATCGTGTCAGTGATGTTTTCAGAAAAGAAATTGGCGCCATTTATGTTTCTTACGCGTCGCAAACCGATTTCTGGCATATGACCTCGAGTCAAGGTAGAGGATACAAATGTATAAATCGAGCCGTTAGCTCCCTCTCTCTTTTCTAGTAGCCGACAAGCATTGTTAAATATATATATACTTAAATTTTATTTCGGTGTTGTGTTGGTGGTTGGTCATCAGAAAATATCCTTCCCAGTCGCGATTTGGGCGTTGCTCGCACAGGAATTCGGAACGACATAATCGAACCTAATGCGTATAGGCTCGGATAAATCGGGGTCATTAAGTCGTAAAGAAGCCGTTTTCTTCTTTTACACTATCAGTACGGCCTCACTTTTCTTTAAACTCACCCAACAAGTTCCCTCCTCGTATATTTTGGCGACGCGCACGTCCGAGGTTTTGAATTTTAACTTCCTTGCTCGTTAACTGACGCAAGGACGATTTTAACTTCTTGCGAGCTCTCGAATTGTACCCCGAACCGTTCCCAGGTTTCTGGCGTTGGTCTCTGAAAACTAACACGAACGAAAATGCAGAAAGCGATGCAAAAGCAAAATTGCGTGTCTTGTTGGCGATGAGGGCATTTGAAGTACGTGAAGGGAAAGCGCTGTTGCAAAACAGAGCCCGCTATATATATATATGGGTATATATATATATATATATATATATATATATATATATATATATATATATATATATATATATATATATATATATATATATATATATATATATATATATATATATATATGTAAGTCAAAAGATGCGTACTTTCGGAGTTACTAATTCGAAGTTTATTACAACGTTTCGAGCGGGGACCGCTCTTCATCAGGCCAGCGAGTGTACAGCCCGCGAGTGTTTATATACCCCCTAAGAAGAAATTATAAACGTTTTACCCATTGAAGGTTGTCGCACAAGACCGTTATTTTCTGCTTTCTTTCTATGCAGAACCTCGGAAGTGTCGTCCGTGCCTGGAATGCCGCTTCTCCAAGCCAGCAGAAACTATTCACACCACCCCAGGCTACAGGGTCGCTTTGATCCGGCTATCATCCCCGCGTTGGTCTAGAGACTCTAGAAGCGCTCTGTGCTCTTGTCCGCCAACTCCACAGACATGGTATCGACCAGGACATCTCCGGTGAACAAGTGGACTGTAAGGAAGAAAGCGTGTCGGACGTCGATACAATGGGCCATTAAGGTTTGATACACGCCTGTTTCTTTGTGGCCTATCAATCGATATTGATTTGTTTACTTTGAGAATTATTGGTGGCGCAAGTTGTGTCGCTTGTTGGTTTTCAGCACTAACAGCTTACGCTTAGGATTGCTTTCAAGGTCTTGAATACAGCCCGAATTTATATTGGTCTTCTCTAAACGTAACAACCGAAATAAAATAAAATATGGACGTGTCTAGTCAACAAGATTATATAAATTCATGTAAGCATTTATTTAACAACTGCTATAAGTTGTAAAACCTCTGATATGCTTCAAGAAGAAGTCATATTGGAAAACTTGATTTTTTTAGGAAATGCCTTAATTTGTCGGTCAATGAAACTCATTCGCAATGGTTTTTGCTTTAGGTGTATTTATTCCACATAAAAAAAATGTTTACGAGTTCAGGATATTCTTTGCGTTAAAATGAACCACGTGAAGGTAGTAAAAGGCAAATTTATCTGAACTGCGTGTTCACACTCGTGAGGTAAAATAAGAAGAAAAAAACATTTCTGATTAATGAATTGAATCCCGCGAACCAAACAACCGATCACACATGACGTTTTTGAGGGATGGTTGTCTGCGTTGTGCCAGGGGCGTTCAATAATTGATCTTTTCTGCGCTTCCGGAAGACGAGTTCATCCGAGCGATCGAACTCGCCAGCCGAAAGAACGCGTTCCTTCCCTGCCTGCTGGCGAGGACCGGCCAGAAGGACATCGCCGGGGTTCCCTCAAGAATTATTTGCAGGACCTCCTTCAATATTGGTCGACGGGACGGGGAGACAAGCCGGAAGCGAAGCGGGTGAAGAACGGAAGAGAAAGACAAAACAACTAAACGTATCAAATTGTGGGATGGAAATCGATCACATTACCCGAGTCGGTTGCTCGCGTCATCCGGCTGGTAGCCCGGCAGACAAAGTGTCCGTGGTTCGCTATCGTGCCGATGGAACGGTCACCGGAGAAATCGGACGTGAACGAAGCGCGCGCGAAGGGTCACCATTTTCCATTATCCCGGGACGACTCTGCAAGTTCCTGTTAGTTTGCTTGCGATCGATTACCGGGGCTGTTTATTTTATTATTTTTTATCTCTCTAAACAAGGATTTTGTACGGAAAAGTTATCGAACTGCGAATCGAAGCTGCCGAGGGTATACATCTGAAAACGGGCTCCTCAACTGCTGTCATTTAGAATTGCGATAGGGTATGACTTGGCTGTGCGCTGTATAGAATAAAGGACGGGTATATTTTTTCTTAGTTCATGTCTGCATATAATAGAAGAAAGGGCTACTATTTCAGCTATTATCTTGGTCAATGCAAGCTAGTTGTAGCGGCTTGCGTTCGATGAAAGACATTGGAAACAATGATAAACGCAGTAAGTGAGAGTTTTTTGTTTAGTCAATAAACCATGCAAGTGGGACATGTTCAACAAGAAGCGCAGGTTTGACTACGCTGTTTTTTCTGATAAACCGGAGTTCTCCGATACAAGTCCATCAAATAAAACAAGCAAGCATATAATCAGGCATAGAGCATTGCTGACTTATGATGTTAGTAAAGGGGGCTGTGTTGTATAATATGTAAGACAATTAGACATAATACATACTTGCTGGGACGTTGACTAATTACCTAAATATAGAAAGACATTAAATATTGTGAGAAATGATACATTAAGCTCTTTAAAGTTGCGTTCATTTCGCGATATTAATTCGAGGAAATTGTGACATACCCCAGTTCATATTCGTATCCGGTAAAGCTATTAGCGGTTCAAACCGGTTCGTGCTTGAAAAGGTGGTAACCAAACTAATATTTTGTGTATTTATCTGTACTTGAACCGAACCGTACCGAAGAAAAATGCAAAGCTACTTCAACCAAACCAAAGCGGAATGGTGACCTGTTCGACTCCCTTGCAGGTTTGCAGTGGGAAAATCTAATTGTAACAGAAGTTAGGCGAGAGATTTCGGCTACTCTGCAATTAAATTAAATCTAACGCAAGTTTATTTCCAATGCCTCAACTGAAGCACAAGTTTCAAAATGAAGACATGCTAGTTAGTGTCTTGCGTAAACCTCGCTAGTTCCTTTTCTCTTGGGCTCTTTGAACGGGATAAACTACAGGGGTAAACTGCTTCACGAAAGCTTACACCCCTAAGAAAAAATGGAGGAAAGAAGATAGCAACGGCGCGTTTTCTTCCCATATACTGACGCGCCCCCAAGCGGACACGAGAAGAAGGGAGGAACGACACGTTTTTCTCCTTCTCGCAGGCAGGAGAAAGTATCCGCCCTCCCGCCTCATTTTCTTTCGGTTTCGTTTTTCTAGCACGTCGGCATCATTGTTTAATAAATGTTGTTGAGTTGATTGAGCTTCAGCGTCAGCGAAGCAGCCTCGAATTCCGTCTCCAAGTCCAAACGGTGTAGAACATTTCGGTTGCATTGACGTTTTTACCACTAATGTTTTTAGCCCCCCCCTCCCCCTTAGAGTCGTCGCCTGCAAGTCCGAAGGCTGCAGGGGTCCGAGCAAGGAACGGTTGGGGACCCAGGGCGTGGTGGTGTTGCTTGTTAAGGGCAGAACGACGGGCAGAGAGCGAGTAAAAGCGAGAGGCAGCGTGCGGGAGTCGTGCAGGTATGGTTGGCGGTGAGATCAGGCGTTGAGGCAGCGGGCAGCGGGGAAATCGACCCGGGCGTGCTGCGGGTCCGGCTCGATCAGCTAGGAGTGTGCAGCCTCGGGCTCAGAGGAGATGCGGGCCGGCTGCAGGTCCAATGCAATGTCATCCCCGGAGATGAGGAACCGAACCCACAGCTGGATGCCTGACGTAGCAGCGATGGAGAGGCGGTGATCAACTGGCGACGTGTCTTGTCATGAACAACGGGGTGCGCTGTGACTCGCTATGCTCAGTCGCCGTGGCTCCAGTGTGGCGCGGTGCGGCACGCGCCACATGTGGCACGCGCCACAGATTGTGGCAGCACACGCCGACCGTACCAGTCCAGCACCACGCCCGCACAAACGGACGCAGCTGTCGGGGCGACACCAGGAATGTGACAGAAGTAGAAATGCCCAAAAACGTTGACTTGCCGTGACAGTGGGGCAAGCGAGGTGGTCGTAGCCCGTTGATGGGAGAATTCGGGGCCAAACGCGAGGGGGCGGAGCCGGTGCTGGTGGCTCCGGATGCAAAGCCGTGCTACACTCTAAAAAAAGAAGTCATGTCGTAAAGGAAGCTTTTATGGGTTCTTCGGCTGGTTCGTATTGCTTACCCTAATAACGTTCTCTTAAGCAGACTCAAAAAGGGTTCTTCGTAAAAAAATCCTACAATAGCTTCTTTTGAGCTCCTTTTTCCATGCGAATGATGTTCGCCTAGTTGCCATTCTAGTGACGCGGAGGTCGATAATGTTTGATTCGAAAGCATTTTTACACGTGCTGAAGAGTTCTTGGGGCACCGGAGAACCTTTCAGTAACGAATTTCTTTTAGGATGTAGATGTCTCTCCCGCATAATCGTCCGAAATACAAAGCCGTTGCCGTGCCGCGGGTCGCGGAGGACGTTCCCCTGGATGGCAGTTGCTCGGAGTTTGATCATAACGTCCGGGCCACCAATCAGTAGCGCGTTCGATGTTGAGGACGGAAGAGATGGTGCAGCGACTCCGAGCTTAGATTGCAAACGTTCTACTTATTATGGATGCCTCCGGCCTCGTGCCGACGACAAACTTTATTGTTTTTGTCGGCGCCAACGCTGCGGACCGCCGAAATGATAAGCAATATGTGCCACTTTCTGGAAGACTCGGGTTTCGTTTTTCTCCCCATCTTTTTCTCCGGGTTATTTTTAAACCACTAAGGGCATTCAAAGGCTCTCACAGCATTAACCAAGTGAACGAATAAAACAAACGCAGCAACAACGAGAGACCCGTTCTTCTTTTCGTTTAGCCAACGCGAGTGAAGGTTGCAGACAAAGTGGACAACCTTCCTGCCTAAACAGGTTAATCATGAGAACAGCATCTTCTTCCGCCTGAAAACGACGCACCGGGGCCTGCGCGCTGTTAATCAGGAGAATCGCCGCAGGCCATAAATTCCTTTATAGCAAGGGCGGCTATAGATCTCGCGATAAATGCAGGCATGTGTTTGCAGCTGTTTTCGCTTCTGTATAGTAATGCTTTTACGTCCCCATTTTTTGTGCGATCCGTGCCTCCTCCGTGCGGATGGGAGTCGAAATACGAGCCGGAGGAATGCAAAGATAGATATGAGCAGACAAGAAAACGGGAAACAAGCGAAGCAGTGGTGGCTCTTGTCTGAAGAATGAGGAGCATAGTCCCAAGAGAAGGGCGTGTACTGGATCATCTGTGAGGTGCCCGGAGATACTTGCATAACAAAATCCGATAAGGAATAGCATACGTAAAGGCCTTCGTATTCTGCGGCCGGGGCGCTGCCATGTCGCAGAACTATAGCTGTAGGCCATATCGCACCGGGAACTGCTTTTCATTCTGGCGTGCTGGCGATATCCGTCCTGGCTCATTGCGGAAACATAATAGAGCGAACCTTAGAGATATGCGGACGACGTATGCGTATAACAAATCTTGCGTTCATTGATACGCTGCTCTTCTTGCCGTGTGAGTCATCTGTGGACCGCCTTGCGGTGGAGGAAACTTGAAGCTCGTGTAGAAGTGTTGATATATGCTTCGCGCTATGAGCCCCACGTCGAATCTGGGTGTGTGTAGCTTGGGTATGGGCCGCGTTCTCAATGAATGGATTGGTTGGAACAGATAGCCCCTGGATCAAAGCATCTTGAGGTGAACGACTTCGTGAAGAATAGAACAACGGTTCTGTTTGCAGTGGAGCTTTGCTTGCTTGTCGATCGAAGTTCCTTGTGACAGTTGAGAAGGAAAATGGCTCTTTCCTCCGTGTTTCACTTTTATTTCTTTGTCGCTACAGTTTTGGGTCCGCACCTCCCCCGATGTTAAAGAAGACAAATGTACATTGGAATTGTTGTTGCAATTTAGACAATCGCCCATTTTTAGAAATCATATCTAAAATGCAAGCCCTACAATTTCGTAAATTCTGACTTCCACCTCGAGAATTGGCGAGCTTCGACTTATTCATCATCCTAATTTTATTTAATTAGACAATGAACAACGTGGCCTCGGAGGTTCTCGCTAGCGTCGCTTTGCTTGTACTGCCTCCTTGTTGCTGTTATGATGAGTTCACAGGCTGTGCTGCTATCGCACTGATGGAACTCAGCTCTGCGTCGTTGCAAGTCAGCAAACGCAACAATAAACGCCAGCGACTTTGTTCCAGCGAAGATCAATTAAGGTTTTCAATGTGACACCATGATGACTGCTCTGGTGTGTATTGTTAGGAACGAGTTTAGCTTTGTGCTTTCACGGCTATGCTCTTGCTATGAAAGAGCACGCGTGGAGAAAGAAATCCTGGAATATTTGCTTGTTCACTTTCCGACGAGCCAGTCCTACGCCATACCGAGGGAATTGTCCAGGATCCGCATTTTTGAGGGAATGTTACACGTACCTTAGGAACGTCCCTGGAAAAGGGAGAGAGGGGGAAGGGCGAGTTGTACCATGGGTTTGTGTTTTGCGTGGAAGAAGTCTCATGGCAGGGTGTCGAAGTTAACGTGGGAGTGCTTCTAGAAGTGATCCTAGGAGTGCTCCTAGGAGCACTTCATGGGAGTGCTTATACGAGTATGTTTCTAGAAGAGAAAATAACTCTTTTTTTTTATCGACGAAGACGCCTCGATGCAAATCTTTTTTGACATTTATTTTCAATGAAACACCTCTGAATTTTTAAGTTGATATCAACTAAGTCTTGTATCTTCGATTCCTCGTTTGTTCTCTCTTTTGGCGGTTTAGATGTTCCGCTTGGGTGAGAACGTACGATTTAGCGCTGACGTTTTGTTTAGCAATAATTCTGGCACACTATCGTTTCGGCACCGGGCATTTGGGGAGATGGCTGATTTTGTGCGAGGTTATTTTGGCGCATCCACTGTTTTTGTTTCACTTCTCACCGATGTAAATCCCATTCCTTTACTAAAACTGTCCTCGTCACGTAAAAATTGCAGATTCGGTGTTCCATGCCGGCTTATTTATAAAATTCAACTTTTAGCTCCCAATATCCTCTCCTGAGTAACCTCTTTGTACAGTTTCTGTGTAAGGACATGGAGGTTTTGAGCTTTTAACTTTTGTTACCTATACGTGCACTTTTATATACTGTATATTTTGTAAAAAAAAGTTAACGTTATCCTTATGTCACGAAATAGCAATACACTGATAACTATACTCACGCACTGATAGTGTTATTCTTGTGTGGACATATCGACAGTCAATTTTAAATACATTGAACAGGGTTGCCGGCCTGTTTGCAATCTTGCAAAATGTCATAATCGTAAAAGTCAATTTGCCGTATCAAATAGTTGAGAATTGTCTCGTCTATGTAGGAAAATAATAAATTTATCTCAGCCCGAATTCGGGACGCAGAGAACGTGCAACGTGTTTTGTTCTGCGTTTGGTATTTATGAGATTTTCTGAACTCGAGAGTTCAGTAAATTTGACAGGTGATGTCTAGTCCGCCAAATTCAGAGGTCGTTTGACGGTTATTTTTTATGACGCTTTTTGTAATGTTACAGTCATCTCACGAAAACCGGTCCAGCAACAAAATCTGTTTAATATTGAGGATAATAAATTGTCAGTGTATTTGTGGTAAAGAACAGCGAATGGCTTCTAAAATGTAGAATCAGAATTCGACTCATTCCACATAACTGAACTTTATTACAAACTCACACTCGAACTTCAAACCGACGCGCGCGTGGCAACAACGCGTGTCTTTGCACTATGGTTCACCGATTTGTGTACATTTTAACGTTTTGGGCTACCAAATGCTCTACGGCGCATCAACAATTATTATAACAAAAATGTATTATGCCGGAACCAGCTTAGCTCACCCCAATCTGAGATTAGAGGCAACCATAGCGATTCACCTTCTTCGTTTTAGCACGCTGTGTTGTTTTATATATATTTCGGAAATTATGAGAACGATATAGTGCTAAGTATTTCATAAAATTTGTTACAGAAAGAATAAGCAAAATGACCGACAAGGACGGACATCTTTTGACTTTCAACACATACTTTATTGATTAGACGTTGGCTTCAATGTCAACGTCTAATATATAATGTACGTGTTGAAAGTCAAAAAATGTCCGTCCTTGTCCGTCCTTTTAGTTTATTTTGTATGTAACAAGTTATTGAAAACCAGACTCCGGGAAGGAATCTATTATAAGAAACGGATTACTTGTAATCCGTTACTTTTTTAAGTAATTTTGTGATGGTCACGTTACTTTTTAGCGGCATTAATTTGTAATGTAATTTTATGAAAAAATATTGGTAACGGATTACTTTAATTACTCGTTCATTACAAAAAACATGAACCTAATACAGAAACGTAACGTAGAGCAGAGCAATTCAGCAGCATAAAGATAGCAAGTGAAACAAAATCTTCAAGAGGACAATAATTGAAAATAAAACATGATTTTTTTCTATGATCGGTCACTAGAATCACTAGAGAAACGTACAAGACATATACAAATATGCGAAAAACAAAGATCAAGAGAATAACGCCGAGAAGGCGTTATCTTCTTGATGTCCTAGCGGAGGTAGACGCTGCTACTGAGCATGCATACCGCTAGCTTTGTCTACGTAATTCTAGGGATCATTTCCGGTCGCCGTAAGCTAGCGGGATGGCAGGTGTGGTTGCAGCTTTCGCTGACTTGGCAGCTTACAAGTAAACGAAGAGCACCTACATTCTTTCTCTTAAATACAGTATTTTATTTTTACAAGGACTACCATAATGCGGGCGTATGACACATATGAAGTAGTGTTGCTAGAGCGTTTTAAAACCCTTAAATTTGTTTCTATTGTTTTCTTGATAAGTGTACGCAAAATGTAACGTGAAAGTAATTGGCAACGTAACAAGTAAAGTAACCTGTTACTTTTCAGCGAAAGTAATTTGTAACGGTAATCTCTCATATTTGTGGCTCGATAATTTGTAGTTGTAATCCGTTACATTTTTTTAAGTAACGGGCACAAGTCTGTTGGAAACCGGGGCGCTCCCGTTCAACTTTATTTCCTGGTATATTACTTTTATTTGACATATGTTATTCTTCAGCCCACTAGCAAGCTTACGGTGAAGCCAGCATTTTGAAGCCGGAAACTCCAAAGCGAGACAATGTTTTTATGAATTGCAATAATAATAAAATAAAAACAAAAAAGGTTAAGAAATATTTGTATACAGGATTTCTATACACCAACTCATGTTTACAAACAAACCGGAGCGCCCCTAGCGGACGCCACCGGCGCCGCGCATGCGCGGTGGACGGTGGGCAAGAAGCCCGCCGTCGCCCATAAACAAACCATTGAATTGCGTTGTTGTCGGCGTCGGTGGGAGTCCCCTTGCTCTTTTTCGCGTTGGAATTGTTGATTCTACGTCCTCCTAACAATGTCTGACTGCTTGAGCGGCTTCAGCAAAATTAACGAGGCAAAACTTTGCGTGAATAATGTGACGTGCGGCGATTCATTTCACGTGGACGCCGCAGAACGGGCGCTAAAGCCTGACTCCCACGATGAGATTCTGCTCGCTATTTTCAGTCGCGACGTCGCTCGGGCTGCAAAAGCGTGGACCGTAGCTGAGATGGTGGACGTCGATACTGAAAACCGCAAGTAGAATCGGGCATTACAAGTCGGTGATGGCCACTGGTAACAATGATCAACATCTTCTTGTATCTACTGTTTACACTTAGCCTACTTACCCCAACCAACCTTCAAAAGTGTTTTGAGGCCTGCACTTAGTTCTTATCGCAATTACCGGGTCAACGTTTGGTTTACGGGGCGCTCTCGTTTGAACGAGCTGACGACAAAAAGCAGACAAGTTTGAAAGAGCAGACGACAGTTCGAACGCATGCGCAATGGAGTGCGGGCAAGAAGCACCGCGTCCCGCGTCAACAAACCATTGGAATGTCACGTTGTCGGCGTTTGTGTGAGTCTGCATACTCTTTTTAGCGTTGGAATTGTCGATTCGACGTCCTCATAGCAATGTCTTACCCCTTTAATCGCCTGAACTAAATTATGAAGGCTCGTTACGCCGCTAAATTTTGCGTAAATAATTTGACGTGCGGCGATTCATTCGCATGAACGCCGCAGAATGGACGCCAAAACCATGATGAGATCCTTCTAGCTATTTACGGTCGCGACGTCGCTCGTGCTGCAAAAGTGTAGAAGGTAGCGGCGATGATCGACGTCGATACTGAAAATCGGAAGCAGGAACAGACCAAGCGTAACAAGTCAGTGATTGCCACTGGTACCAATGATCAACATCTTGTATCTACTGTTTACACCGAGCCTACTTAAGACTTTTGAGGCCTGCAATTACTTCTTATTGCAATCACCGGGTCAAAGTTTGGTCTACGGGCCGCTTTTGTTTGAACGAGCAGACGACAAAAAGCAGACAAGTTTGAAAGAGCAGACGAAAGTTCGAACGATCGGGCGACCGTGTGAATTTGAAGACGCACTGAACCCGTGGGTGGTCCGGACAACTTGGCGGTTTTCTCTCGTTCATGTTGGAACAAAACAAATACATCTGGCGACCACAAAGTGTTGCCCGCACAAGCAATCGTAGTTCGACAGCGTCTGGTTTGCCCTTTTCACGGCTACTATCCACGTTCTCGGGCGAACGGAGGGGGCAGAAACAGATGAAAACTGATCTTCGAACCTTTCCAGACTCTCTTGGTACAGCCCCCATCGCAGCATTTTGACGAGAAGGCAGGTTTTTTGTCTGGTTTCTTCCAAAAGAACACATGAACGCATGTCTCGCACGGCGACTTCTGCCCACCGCCCCAGACCGGAAGTGCGCTCGACGCGCCACCACCGCGGCGTGACGTAGGAGAGTTGAGTTCGTGTATACCATCATAAATACCCGACAAAAAAGCAAAACAAAAATTAGATCGAGGCATGAAATTTGACTTAAAATCCCAAGGATTTGTTTTCTAGAGCAATCTGAGCTTGAGGTAAAATTGGTCGGGGTTGCAAATTCGCAATATTATTAAGAGAAAACTGCTCTTTCCTAAAATATAATTTACGAAAGTTGTTTTTATGCCAAAAATATTATTAGTTTGAGTGAAGTCAGCAGTTTGAAAACAACGACTTGAATAGACCAATTCTATATTTCGGCAAAATCCACCACGTTGTTTTTCAGATTTTTTTAGTCATACCGGTCACCTCTAACTCTCTTGAAAGACGGTTGTCTTTAGCCAAGAGACGCATATTCTGTGAGCCAATGTAAAATAAACACACCCGTCAAGCTGGTCAAGTATTATTAAAACAACCCAATGCAAACGAATAATCTTTTTGCTCACTTGTACATTGATATATGTCTCATTCGCAATCAACATGGATTTTCTACTTGAGCATTCTGGAACACTTTGCTGGTTGACGTTTTTCATTTTCTTTCTGGAGCCATTGACACTGGAGGCGAAGTGGTCTGTTTGTTTTTAGATTTGAGGAAGGCTTTCGACCTTGTAGATCCTGACTTCTTTTTTATAAACTTAACTTACTGTTACTAGATAACGTTTTGTTTTGGATTAGGGACTATTTAGGTGAACGAAAGCACTGTGTTGTACTTGGTGGGGGAAAATTCCAATATGCAAAAGCTGAGCCTGGTGTCCCCAAGGGCTGTGTGCTGGGTCCTGTGCTCTTCTTGGTCTCTATAAACAACATCATTATTGACATACAATCAGATATAATGTTATTTGCAGACAATTACAATATTTATAGATGAATTACATATTCTAGCGATGTTGTAAATTTACAAGGTAGTCAGACAAAATTTCTGTATGGTTGACAACCTAAAAGATAAATTTAAAAGTAAAAAAAAATGCGTACGCAAACAAACTTACGAAGAAAAAAGTTTCATTCCTTCCGCTTACACAATAAATATTGAAATAATTAAACTTAACTCAAGTGTAAAGTACCTGGGTGTTATGTTATCCAGTGATTTATCATGCAATTTTATAAAAAGTAATTTTCGACCGGCTTCAAGATAAGATGAGGAAACATTAAACTTTACATTTATTCGTCCGTGCATTGAATACGCTTCAGTTGTCTGGGATCCACATCAAATTTATTTAATAGACTAACTCGAAAAAAAAATGTGCTAGATTTGTATTAAACAAATGCGAACTTGGAGCAAGTGAACGGAGTGAAACGGAGAAAGCTTTTTAGACAGATTATTTTAGGCGGTATCTACAACAATAAACTACTAATCAAAAGATATACTTTTTTTTTACAGGAACCTTTTTATGTGTCAGGAGGAACAGAGCACCTCACACAAATTCAGAAAATACCTCTGTCACACTGATACTTTCGCTTATTCCTTTTTCCCCAAAACCATTGAAGAGTGGAATAGGTTGCCAATTGGTGCGTTGAAGGCAAATTTTTAAGATGTTTTCTGGTGCTCAGTGGTGTTTTTCATGTTATATTAGAGTCTTCATAAAAATATATTGCAGCTTTGTATTGCATATGTTCCTAAAAATTAAAGAAAATATATTACCAACTCTCTGCAATAATGCCCTACGGCAATGTAGGTTTTTCTGTAAATAAAAAAGCGGTAACACGTACAAACGTTTTCTTTTATATTTTTTCAGTATAAATATCCAGTATATTAGAAACTACACGATGAATTC
Source organism: Ixodes ricinus (assembly GCA_037355805.1). Taxonomy (NCBI): domain Eukaryota; kingdom Metazoa; phylum Arthropoda; class Arachnida; order Ixodida; family Ixodidae; genus Ixodes; species Ixodes ricinus. The sequence continues at coordinate 39,006 of JAZHYW010000867.1, forward strand.
TTAGAAACACATATAACAAACACCAAAATTCTTTCTTTAGAAAAAAAAACAACTTTTCTTTTTTTTGTCACACGGTGACGAACGATTCTAGCTGGTGTGATGCTAAGGTTAACAGGAATCACACTTGACCTAGCTGCTCTAACAAGCGAAGCGGCGAGACTGTTTGCCATTTTTCGGTTGGTTTTAAGACCTTAATCTTGCAGACGCGTATGACTTCCTATTGCTTATATTCTTTTCTCATTTTATGTAACATGCTTCCTTGCTCCCCCGTCGCTCGGTTTTAGTTTCCGGAGAGATATCTTCAGAACCAGCGTACGGCTCCAGGAAACGAGCAAACTCTGCCCTTCCAATCCCCTCACAGGCTGAAGCTCTCGTTGAAAAGAAAAGCAGGACAAAGTAGAAAGAAACAAAACATACAACACAAACCAAGGGGTGGCTACCCACGCGATCTTTAAAGTTTACGCTTGTGTTGTTTCCAAAAAGGCAAGACGCTCGTTTAGGAACAATGATGCTTCTTTGTGGCTAGAAGGAGTCACGGGACCTTTGTGTCTGCTTCGAAGCCACCGCCGCCATCGTAGCGGAGTCTGCAGATTAGGAGGAGGGCACCAGATGTTGTGACAATGCAGTAGCGGTTGACGCCGCCGCTCGGATTGTGAACGTTTTATGCGCTTCTCCCTTTGATCTCAAGCCCTTCCCAGAACAAATCATATATATAAAAATTGTTCTGTTAGCCAAGTCAAAAGACCTGTTCTGCATTCCGGAGAACAACGATCCTCGTTGTTTAAAGTGCAACTACTTCTAATGGGATAATAAGCGTGGCGTTCCCCGAGCTGCCGCGTGGCTGCTTTGGAAACGGGCTTCTTTTGCTAGAACCATATAGATAATATTAGTTATGTTTTACTATTAGCATATGAGTTGCAATCTATTTGCAGACAGCTCGTGAGAAACTTTATTTAGCAGAGGTGGAGCTCTTTCTTAAAAATTATTTATTGCACTTGAGCACAATTACTCTTGCAGAATCTGTTGAGTATAATACAGTGGTATTGAAGAGATGCAAACAAAATAATAGTTGTAAGAACACTGCAATCCACGCCGCTTGTAAATGCAAAAAAAGAATCGCACAAGTCAGACATAAAGAAAAACAATTCTCATTTTAGCCCCTTAGCTTTAATAGCTAAACGGCGAGAATTGTAGTGCTCTATATTTGGATCAAACGATTCATGATAATAAAGAAAGACACCAGTCCGTACGGCGTGGCGCATGTGCCATGCCGACAGCAGCGCCACCCTGCGGCATGACGTGAGTGCCTCGCCATGGTTCACAGTGAAATAGAACATGGAACGCGCCAAGGCCCAAGAGCGTAGATTCTTCAATTTTAGCTATTTCACGGCACAATTAAGTCGATTGCAAAGAATGCAACGGAGCCTCTCACCTCAAAGTATCTTTTCATCGGAAAACGCGAATACTTGGTGCTAGACAAATTCGAAGTTGCACAGTTGAGGTGCGATGCATTCCCTTGGTATGGTAATTCTTAAGCTGCCTTAAAATAGCCTATATCACCAAGGTATGCAAACTGGCTTGGTACTTCTCGCACAAGGGGAAACAGCTGAGAAAAAATATCCTTAAATACGCAAGCAAAAGAAATCCTCAACTTCTGAGAATGTAATCATGAATTGAGGTACTCAGATCTTTTTTTCTTTTTTCATAAACAAATATTAAATTTAATAACCGACGCAGTGTTCAGTAGAGAAGTAAAAAAAAAAAGTTCTTTACGGTTTTAGGTGGAATCAATTTATGTGTGCTCACTTCCGTCTGGTCGAAGAGGTTTTGTTCTCGGAAACTCTAACTTATCTTTTTGTTAGGAATAGTCGGGTCTAATTGAAAAGAGAGGAACATTCAAAGTAATTTTTTTACCTATCTAATGAGTTCTTGTGAAGCTCCACTGTATATGAACAGGGGCGGGAATATAGACCACTTGGCCGTTACTGTCTTACATTGGTTGAACATGTTTCTTATTGTTTTCGCCTTCATACTGATCAGTGTTATCTCCATTTTTCTGAAGATCAATCCAGAGTTTGGGGTCAGCGACCTCTTTCCAGTGCAACGTCCTGCCGCGTTCCGAATTCAATTAATGATCGCCGGCGTACATGGGGTCGCATGAACGTGCGGAAATTCAGGACCCCTACCATTCGAAACAACACGTGCCAAGGCAGTGGAAATCACCTCAAGTTCCAAGGCATGCCACATCTCCGCTGTCGCTTTATAAACGTTTTCCAGAAAACGTACGTTGAACCTTCTCTCCGCTGCTCTGACTTTGAATATCGACATTTGGGAAACCATTATGAAACGCTAATGACACGGCTGTTGACATGCGGTCCTGGATAACTGTAGTTCTGTAGTTTCCCGAGCATTAATGTTTGCGCGGGGCAGTGTCGCGGCAGTGGTCCATTACCACCGGTGGTCCTTTGCTAGGAAGCGTGTTTTCTTAGCGTCAGTAAATACCGCTTTTGTTGTCCCTTGTGCGTCCGAACGTTGCGTTTCTTGTGTCTTTTGTTGCGGTTGTTTATCAGTTTTCGCGTTTCACTGACGTAACTCGGAAGCGATTCTGTTCATGGTTAGGTTCAAACACCATTGACGACCTGCGCATGCAAAAGCGCCACTGTGGTGAGGAAGAAGAGCTCACCATGAAACATTTGGTAGGACTAACCATTTTATTGACGGAAATAGGGTATAATGTCGGAATGTGAATTTCGGCGTTGTTGCTTTAGGAACGTGATTACAAGATTCCAGCTAGCGCGCTTTTAGACACACTTTCAAGCTCGTCATTCTCAGTTTATGGTAAGTAGGCCTTAGCGAAAATAATTGAAGCTAATCCTGGTTGCGACATCATGTATAAAAACAATGAAATGACACCATTGAGACATATTACGTTGTTGTAGAGCGCTGAGGTAGAGGCGCAGAATATAGTAAAATTCAATTTTAACGTTTTTGCTTTAGTTAGAATTTTAACGCAGGCCTTAGTGGTGTTCGCTTGGCCCATTAATAAAAATATATAACTGCAACAACACAATACCCCGGGTGTCGAAATAATCAAATGTTTAATATACAAATATCGTAACCAGAATTAATTTTTAATGCCTAGGTTTGTGAAGCTGCAAAATGTGATCGTTAAAACGTTATTAGGGTCATTAAGACCTTCGAGAGTTCGATCTTTCTCATACTCTCGTGTATTATACATTTTTAAGATGCTGTAAGATTTCAAGACCAAATAGTAACCAGATCGTACAATTAAAAGTTGCGTGGTATGACACAAAATGCTTTGTGCAAGTAAAATACCAATAGATTGAAATATATCTGAAGATTGAAGCGAAAAAAGGATAAATCCTTGCGCACTGAAAAACATATCTCGCTATCTGAACTGCATTAAATACGAGTGTAGAACGTTAATACTAGTTTTTTTTTTTTTGTGCACATTGTTCTCAACTTTAGATATGAACTAGCTATCTGCGTCAGCTAACGAATAGTAAGGAGGACGAGGGTTAGTATAGTGATTCAGTATATATATATATATATATTCATGTGTAAAATTGAATCTGGTTCCTATTTTGTTGGTAGGATTATTGTTCTCGCTTTAAGTTCTGCATATTACGAAGAAGCTTTCAAACACGAAGTATTTTCCTCATATATGCACTTACACATTTCGTATAAAACTGAAAAAGAAAATATACATATAACATTTCCGTGTAGGTACGCACTGTAGGTGTAATAACCACTAGCGACTTGATTACCTTTTACCGGCGTAGTAAAACGGCTACGACGAGTAACTACGATCCATAAATGGTATTATGGATGAATAATAAAAAGAAAG
>JAZHYW010000868.1:0-31285 GCA_037355805.1 Ixodes ricinus
AGCTGACTACAATCATGTGACGACTGCGGGTAGAATACTGACTTTCTTAATCTCTTGGCGTTTTGTGAAACACGTTTTCGTTGATGACGTTCTGTAGACACGTTTCATCGACACTAACGTTTCATCGTCACTCGTTACGCGAAATGCACGCCGTAGGGACATTTTGTCGCGCGTGTATCTCTGAAATGCGTGCTCACCGGACCCAGTTCACGTTCACGCCACTTCGTGGCGACAGATCTGCGGCGGCTCATTACGAAAATGTTAACCAACGCTGTCCCCCCGTACACGTCACTTCGCGGGTACAGCTGTCGATGAAACTCGTTCGATGAATGAATGGCGATTGCTGGTGGAATTTTGTGGAAATACTTCTGCCGGCTGCTTGGAAAATAGACAGACTGCCTAAGACTCACTTCCGATTTCTTGTTTGCTTAGTAATCTTCTCAGTTGTGTAACAGGTTCTTCGTACATCTTCACATATCACGGATTGCTTGCAAGTTTGTACCTTTACGGAATAAGTTGTCTAATAAACTTTTATGAGATTTGAAAACAATCCCGTGTGTACATTTACCTGCCTTTTTGCTATCACCGGGCCGCATGCGTTTTTGTTAGGGTTTCCTTGATGTCTTAAATAGGTTTATGAAGTTAGTTATGAAGTGGGTGCGTAAAGTGGTATGACCATGCACCTTTGAATCATGTGCATCTGTGTTCTCCTCGAACTCAGGGGTTGTAGAAAGAGGTGCAACAGTACACTATTGAACAGGGAGCTCCTGTGTTCCCTTTGAGAGTACAGTAGGTGTAGAAAGGGAGAGTAATGGTACACTATTGAGCGGGGTGCATCTGTGTCCCCTTTGAGTGAAGCGGCGGGTTTATGAAGCGGTGAATGAGTACACCTTCGAACGAGGGTGCATCTGTGTTCCCTTTCATTTCATTGGGTGTAGAAAGAGGTGTAGCCGTACACCATTGAATGGGGTCACCTGTGTTCCCTTCGTGTGAGATTTCTGTAGAAAAGGGTGTACATGTGCACCACACCAACGGGTGTACACGTACTCCATATTTGGGGTGTTACAAGTGTTCCCCCAAAGGGTGTAGTATATGTGACAAGCTACATACACCCCCTATGGGTGTACCCCATGACACCCTTTTTTAGAGTGTACCTGCGTGCGGTCGTGTTTCACTACTGCGTGGTTCACGTTAAAGACCCCAAGCTAGCGGTTGTACTGCACTGACTAAATTGCTCATTTACAGCGAGTGAGTCGTCGCAACTTTGAAATGGCTGACCAGCTACGCCCTGTATAAAAATCCACACAATCCCAACCTCAATTGCCGCCGTCGCTCATAGATGGCGGCAACTTTTCCAGCCTTTCCACTCTGGTTTTCACCAGAGTGGAAAGGACTGAATTTCTTTAGGCGTCGTCCTAGAAGTCATCCCTAGAGGTCGCCTTAGCAGCCGTCCTTGAGGTCGTCCTAAACGTTATCGGGTCGACTTTGAGGTCGTCCGAGAGCTTGTCGTCCGAGAGCTTGTCGTCGGGGTCGTCCTAGAAGTCATTATCAAGGTCGTCCTCGAGGTCGTCCTCGAGGTCGCTCTTGAAGTCGTCCTTGAGATCGTCCTAGACGTGGTCCTTAAGGTCGTCCTGGACGCCGTGCCTTGAGGTCGTCCTAGACGTCGTCCTTTATGTGTCGTCCTCGAGGTCGCTCTTGAAGTCGTCCTTGAGGTCGTCCTAGACATCGTCCTTCAGGTTGTCCCAGACGTCGTCCTAGAGGTCGTCCTCTAGGCGTTGTCCTTGAGGTCGTCCAAGAAGCACTTCTTGAGGTCGTACTAGACGTCGCCCTCTAGGCATCGTCCTAGACGTCGCTGGTTCTCCATCTTCACGTGAAGTGGAAGGGATCTACATTTCATTTTTTTTTCCACAAGAAGCTGGTTTCTGCGTACGCGCAGTGTCCCCTCCATATTTAGATCAAACCTTGATTTCTTTTCTTGTTTCTGTGTGTAAGCAGCGGTGCTGCCTTTTACATTATTGCAAGCGTGGCATTTTGGTTAGTGCCGCACGTGCATAAGCAGGCACATTTCGCACGTGAAGGTACCCTTCACAGGCTTGCATACATTTACAAGTGCATACCCAGTTATGGTGGAGGATACGCGCCTCCTCGTAGCATCACGTGACGTGTCGCTACTTGATACAGGCGATGATTCTGTTGGCTACGGCCTAATTTCAATTCCACCACCTGACGGAGGCACGTGACGCCTCATTGGCGTGCGCTTTGTCGGATTCGGACAGTTTACGACGTACCTTACAACCCGTGGGATATTTCGCTGCGTATGTGTCTCATGCTTTAATATTCAGTTTAATGTTTGTGTGTGTGTGTGTTGTCTGTTATTTCATAGAAATATTAGAATTAAAAAATAACTCAACAAGACATCGAATCTATTTATATGACTGTTGTGCATTCGCGAGATTTAAGTGGCCGTTAAATTTATCTTGTCACCCCTCTCGTCCGGTCACTCGTTCGCTGAGTCAACGGTCTTTATGATGTTTATGTTAGAGTCATTTTGCTGCTCACGGGGGAAAATTGTGAGCCAGCACTAGGGATAGACTCTGAAAAAAGTTTGAGCGTCTACTTTCACGAACAACCCTCGGAGAGTCAATCACCGCAACTTACGGAGGCAGCTCAGCGAATGAGAATGCCGAAACATATGTTTAGACCAAAAAACGCAGTCTGAGTTGTGACATTAAGCAATGCAAAGCGTGACGTCTTGCATTGCTTAATGTCACCACTCAGACTGCGTTTTTTGGTCTAAACTATGTGTATCGGCATTGTCATTCGCTGAGCTACCTCTGCTAAGTTGCGGTGACTGGCTCTTCGAGTGTTGTGCAGGAGAGCAGACGCACGGGCTTTTTTTTTTAGAGTGTACGATTAGATCGTTTATATTTGTGTAACTATAAGCGCAGACGCAGCCAACGCTACGAGTTGATGAGATCAAGCAGGGAACGTCAAAAGCCCACCACCGCCATGGTGATTGTCGTGTTTCTGTTCGTGTTCTATTACTGCTAAAACCAACCGTAAACAATGCATAGTGACTCGCGCTTTTCACGCTTCCTGATGGGGCGTATCACCCCTTAGCATCGCCTGCGTCTGGACTTCAGCTGGAACAAAGTATACGGCCAGCAAGTGTTCTGAAATAAGTCTTTGGCGCATCGGAGCGCAAGGAGGGGTACGCTAATCAAAGGACAACTTAGATGGCCGTAGGGAACGCACGTTGACGAGCAACCAAGCGTACGACGTCATTGGTTGTGGTCGGGGCGGAAGCAAAGGCACGTTGACAGATTTGGGGGTGAACAAACACACGAGGTTCGCAAGGAGCAGACGAACTTGCACGCCGTATGGTTCAGCATTTAGAGATAGGGTGTTCCCCGATGATGTCGCAGGGCAATACACGAGCACCAGTTTGTGAGCACTCAATACACCCGAGACAGGAAAACTTGAGACGCGGACGAGATAATCTTTCACGCACACGACTCCGTGTGCGCGACAAATATGCCTGGTGGATCGCAGGGTCACATCAATTTATATTGAATACCAACACTGTCGAGATTATTACACTATACTTTGCACGAGAACCCCAGCAATCCATTAATAAATCAGTGTTCGGTCCGAAACTACGCCACCGTGCGTGGCGTGATGAAAAGAATACGCAACAAAACGTCCGCAATGCTTTTTGTTTTTTTGTAATTAGGCCAGTTTGAGTTCTTACAGCACTTATCCCCCGTCGTAAAATGCTGATTATTGGGCTGTGGACGCATGCGCGGCGTCTTAAATTTCGTGAAAGAGAATTATTGCACACCCTCAAGACGCGTTCCAAAGCCCAGTAGGCAAAAGTAAAATTCCTAGATAAGAACTTCCTGCAAGTGGCAGACATTTTTTCAAGAGCCGACTGCTTGACGTGGCAGGTTTTAGGAAGCAAATGCGGCGCACAGCGCAAGGCTGAACTGAAAGACACCAATTTTTTCCAGCGGAATGTGCTTTTGTCATTTCTTTTGGTTGTCATTTGTAAAACGACCAATCAAAATACTTTAGGCAAAACCACAGAAGTCGATTATTGGATGGATCTCTACGCTCAGTTAACCTATCCTGATGAAAGTGCGATGAATGCTATGTGCTAGCCGGACCAACTGACCACCTCTAGTTCATCCCTTGAACCCGCTTTCTTCAGGTGGGTATTAGCGGGAGAGCGGGAACAGGTATTGAAAGGCAGCCGTAGGAATGGTCCAACCAGTCCCCAGCTTCCACCCTACTGTCAGCTTAGGGGTGAACCTAGTATAGGTGGGGAAACCGAGGGTTGTTAAAAGAGTCTCCTCAATGTGGAGGCTTTCTTTTTTTTTTTCTAAAGAAGGCAGGAGGTTCTTGAGGTAGCAGGCTCACTTGACCATTTTATAGTTAGTTTACTATGCTACCCCTCAACATACGATAGACTACGATGCAGGGGCGGATCCAGAACTCCGTTTTTTTTTTTTGGGGGGGGGGGGCGGAAAATTTGTAGGATGAAATTCTCCCATTCTTTCGTGTGTGCCGGGGGGTCCACCGATGTCAAATTCGTGTGTGCCGGGGGGGGGGGGGGGGTCGACATGGTTTGGGAAGGGGGGGGCGGCCGCCCCGTCGTCCCCCCTCCCCCTTGGATCCGCCACTGCTACGATGTTAGCTAAGGCCCACCACGTCGAATTACCAGCCAGTTAGAAAATCATTTGGTAGTTGCTCTTATATGCGCATAAGAGCGGCGCATCCATGAGAACGCAGGACAATATTCGCCTCGAGATCGAACCGTGTCGCCACCGTGCGGCCGAAATTGGAAACATGCGAAAGCGGGGATACCGCCGTGCGTCGTCTGCTACGGGCGCACGTTCAGAAGTGTGGACATCGACGACACAAGCCCGTTTCCGGCTCAGCTTGAGCCTCCTTATTAAGCGTTTGATGTTTTAGTTGTCGTTTCTTCTTACTAAAGGTTGTGTTGTATCGTTTCACATGCGTGGAAATATCAGCAAAGCGATTATTATTATAGTCGGAAGCTTCCATAATCTTAGTGTGGGTTCGTATACAACCGCTGGTCCCACGTATTTCTGTTATCTCGCACAAACAATAGCTTTCATAAAACATTGAATGCTGATTGGAGCTGTGGTTTGGTTAGAAAATTAACCCGACTGATCGCTACCCTTTACTAGACTAACCAATCGATATATCCATTAGTTGATTTTTCGCCGGTCATATTGCATGAAAGAAGTCAAAACTACACATTGTTTACTATTTTTACTATGTCATAAATGGCACATTGCATTCCAATTTTAAACTTCTCGTTGTGATGCCTACAGAAATATGAACACGGGAAGCCTTTTAAAGTGAAGTAATTTTTAAGTTATTATTTGAACGGTATAATCACCCTCTGTGACAATCACAAGCACGTTGAAGTGGTTTACCGTCCAAGCCTGTGTCATAAAAGACACAAAGACGTCAGAAATATTAGAACAGGCATCTTTTACTTTTAGCTGACTTTCTCCAGCACACTGAGATTCTAATCAAACGGCAAAAAGAAATCGCAATTAGAGCATCACTCGAATAATCTAAAGATTAATCGATGAACTGCCCAGTACCGATATGCGTTAGGTGAGGGCGGAGGGTGATCGGAAAGTCTCGGGAAGGTCGCTAGCCCTCATCAGTAAAAGAGTGTCGCTGCGGCCGATGCTGTCTGTGTCGTGGTGCGGGTTGTTTGCTGGAGTTGCAGAGTCTACTGTGTTTGAATAGAAGATTATTTAGCCAGAAACTTATAATATTAGCCTAATGACATCCGCGGCCCTCACCAAGAAGATTAAAGCGGGTGAACCCACACTACCGAGAAGAGAATTTAATAACACCAACGTTGCTGCGTTGCTCGGTTACACTTGTTCATTACACTCGCGGCAGATATATTAGAACAGTCTGTTTCACTTGTTTCAGTTGTGCTGCCAACGTGCAGTTTGCGGATCGTAACTAGAAGAGGCACTCTCTCCTCATCGCAACGTAGTAGAATTGTTCCGACTCCGAAAAACTTACCCACACCATGGCACAGTAAAGGGAAACATTGACTGCAGAGGAACTCAATAGCACGGTAATTTCCGATACAGAGCTAACTTCTCTTCATGCTAAATATTTATATTACTGCAAAAGCTAAAAGTTAAAAGAAAATGCATCGAACCTGCTATTTCACAGCCCACAGTACCAGTATTATGTTATCCGGGTTAGAATTCAATGTTTTGTTGAACGGTACGAGCGAATTCGCACGCTGGTAAACCGATACACTATTTTTTTCTTTATTGCAACGCAAACAACACATGTCAATTCAATTTAAAAATGCGCTGCAGGACTTCTGCAGGGCACGTTAAAAAGCTCTCATTTCCAAAAGCGCTTTACAAAGTCCTAGCCGTTCGGGCTTGGGCTCACGCGTGGAAAATACACTCTCGACCTGCTTCACAAGAGAGAAGAAGGTAAACCGATACATATATTTAAAAAAATGTACATATTTAACATAAATAGTGCAGTTCACCCGGAGACAGGCATCCCGCGTGGTGATCCATGCTTCGCAACGTCTGCAGCCTAGAGCAGACGACGCATCCACACGAGCGATTATTTAAATTTAGGCCGTACACTGGTAACATAAGTCGATCTTCACTGAAGCACCGGACGGTACCGCACCATTTTCCGCTAGAATTGTTTTTCCACCGACACTATGCGACAAAATAAACGCAAGAATTTACGCCGTCTCGCGCGCGAACGTGGAGAGCCTATGGGGCGGCCGTGCTTCTATCCCCGCTTTGATGATGATGATAGCGCGACAGTAGCGCCACCTCTAGGTTGATCTCGAGGCCAATTGACTCCGTAAGTGTGACGTCATGGGTCCAAACAAATCGTTGCTAGGGTCGTTGTTATGGAGAAATACATGTGGCTAGGTTTCGCTACGAAAACCCGACCGTCCAAAAATGAGGAGTAGGATTTAAACTTCTAAAAATCACTGATATAAATAGCTTGTATATCATATATGTTTCGACAGAAGTGCGCCGGTAATCGCTTGTTTCTGAAATATTTACGACTGCAACTTTCGGTCCTCAAGATGCCTGCAGCAGACGACGAATGCAAAAAGTATGCCGTCTGCCACACGCCGGGAGGCCAAGACGACGCTGTCGTTTCAATCATGTGAATAACGACTATCTTCTGATATTGCATCTGTTTGAAATATAATGAGTTTCAGACATAGGATTCCATAGTGGGGTGCGATGAAAAATATGGTTTATCGAAAGTCCGGGCGTCGATCGAGATGATCGTCTACTTAGTTACTAAAAGATCCCATTGCACCCGTGAGGAAAGCTCTTCAGGCGATCGATTGAGATCCCAAATTTTTGTTTGCGGACTCGCGCTATGAAAGGGTGCTTTGTACCTGGTTGTAACCATCGCGTGACGAAAGATTCTTGCAGTTTCTTCAGATTTCCGTAAGACCCCAAAGCGCGAAAGAACTGGATAAAATATTTAAGGTGCGTTTATTACAGATTGTACTCGCATCGCAGGTTCGATGAAGATCTTCACCTATAGAGCACATCCACGGAATTTGATGTATACCAAGGGGAAAAAAAACACAAAATGCTGCGAAATCGCAATAGACATGTAATTTGTTAATAACCTGACAACCTCAATAATAATAAGAATAAACAGCTTACCATATGTTTCTCATGATGGCCTGCACTACGCCGGTAATGCACTTAAGGTCGTCATCGTAAGTGATATGCATGACATGGTTTGATTTTACGGCATTTTCACCCCTTTGAAGTAAGTCGGGTTCTTCACAGAAAAGAAACGCACATTGCGGAGGCATCTACGGCCATCGCGATGCACTTGTTTTTGTCGCTCGTTTAGCGACGCAATTCAATGAAGACGCCCGCTGCAACAGAGGCCAACAAATATAACGTGTCGTCTGCTACCAAAGCAAAGCGGAGCGTAATTCTTCAGGAATGGCGTTCATCGTTTTATTGGCACTGAGACGACAAGGACATTTTCATAATTAGATATCAATCAGTTAGGTTGCTTACAAAAAAAGCATTTACTTACCTTAAGCAAAAGCCTAGCCTCATGTGGAGTCTCCATGCATCAGTCCTTAGCAACGTCCCTAGCAACGGTTTGTTTGGACCCAGATGCCATTTTGTGACGTAGTCACTTACAGGGTCAATACTGGAAACTCCTCCGAAAACTCATGGGAGTGGCGGCGAATGTGACAGTGGCGCCTCTAGCGGAGTCGGAGTCTACGGAAGCAGACGACGCCGTGGAAAAGTATAGGCTCGGCGACGTCCTCGAGCTTTGCGAGCACCGTTTCGTCCTCCAACAGTTGAAACAATTCATTACGGTCAGTCTGCTTGCAAAGCGGAATCCACTGATCGCAACTGCAGCGACAAGCAAATATCAACGCGCGCATGAACAAGTATAGAGCAGATTATATAGCGGTAACAAACGCCTCTCAGGGAATCACACGCGGTTGCAGCGTGTCTGGGAAGCGGAAAAAGGCGTTTACCTACTCAAACTACGTCGTAAGAGGTTACTATTGATTTGTTAAAGCTGAGTTGTCACAATTTATTACCTGAATAGGCGATCACTAAAACGTGCAAAAACAGCATGATAATATTTCAAGAGCAAGCACACCAGCCGCTCCAACACAAAAACAAAACACAAAGTAACGCTAGAAATGACCGTGCAAAAACTTTCCGAACTTTGCAGGAAAGGTGGGGTCACACTGTCAAGCGAAAATAAAAAGAAATGGGGGCACAGTCACGAACAACGGCGAATACAACAAAGAAGTTAGCAGACGCTACAGAGATACAAGTCACCCAGCAAAGAAACTCCTTCAACTACGACGATCGTTGCGCAGGTTGTGGTCGCCGTCGGTGTTGCAACAAACAACATGACGAAACTGATCGAAAAAAGAAAAAGCTTCACTTTTTTTACAGCTGCTTGTTACACGTTTGTTTATTTGCTTTCGCGGCATTGGTAGGAAATAAAAACAAAAAAAGGGAAGCAATAACGTAGTCCAGCTCACACTGCCCGAAAAATAAGAGTCGAACGCTGCAACCTGGTTCGTGCAAACAGTGTGTGACCTTCTGTGCTTTCGCATTTTGTTTTCCCCGTTACTTTGGCAGGTTACTTGGTTGCTCGCTTGGCGAAGCCGTTCAAAAGTTCATTCGAGTGTACCTTGTTGACTCACGTGTCCAGGCACGCTTTGCACACCGCCCCTTCATTTCTTCGACCAGCGGCCACATGTCCGCCTTCAGCTGAACTCTTGTCCGGTTTGTCGAAGGCACGGCTGATGTTACCGGCTAGGTGACGAGCCACGTCGAGTGGTAGTGTCCTTTTCGCATGCGAATATTTCTCGTTCTTCAACAAAATGTCTTTCGAGGTGTTCCACGTTTCTGATTGCAGTTGAACTTGGCAATCATGACGACAGATTTGACTGGCTGCCTACACGGCTACATAGGACTGGGTGTTCAGCTGTGTTTCTGGTCAGTCGTCCGTGAAGTTCTCCGCCATTTCCGTGAAGGTGTCACAATGGTCTGTTGAGGCATTGTGGCCATTTCAAACCCACACTTGGATAGCTATTCTAGTTTAATTCGAACGCTGCAGTAACTTATAATTACTCACGTTTGTTCGGTCTTCGGAAAACGGAAGAAGGATTTTCGAACACATTGAAGAAACTTGTGTTTCCAGTGGTAGGCAGCCCATGGCATGCCTGCCATCTCCAAGTCTGCGCAGGTGTATGCACGGAGGTGGCCGATTGATAAACAAGCGATGACCCATAGCAGATATGCCCTCGTACACAAACAAAATCCGAACAGAAATGTATAACGAGCTTACACTTTCATTATAATTAATAAATACCAAAAATCATAAATGAATATTTCGGATTAGAAACTCAATCAATGGCAAAAATCAAAGGTTATCGCAGACGACAGTATAAAAACAAAAACAACAACAAAGTTCCTGGCGGTCCTCGGTCTTCAGTCTGAGCATAGCGTAGCAGACGAGCAGACGAACCGGCGGTTGTAAGCGCCGAAGCGAAGGAAATAGTGCGAAAACTAGCCGAACAAAGCAAAGCAAAATACGCAATGGTTCCAACGTCAAACAAAAAGAGAGAGAGAAAAAAAACAGCATAAAAGCAGGAGGAAGAGAGACCGCGCCGGCGTAGCGTCGCCTCAAACATAAAAAGTGGAATTTGAAAACGGAAGGAGTTGCAAACGTTCCAACGGGTGCCGGTTTATATCGTAAAAGACGCAGAAGACGTTGTTTGCACTACGACGCTCCCCCTTTTTCTTTTGCAAGAACGAGAAGTCTGTTTTTTTCGGTAACTCCGCTTCCATTAATTTCAATATTAGCGGCAAATTTTCGGTGCACAATTGACTTGTTTTAGAGCACACTGACATCGCATTGACGTACCTGGTTCGAAATTGCCTTTTGCTTTTTCATCTGGAGACGATCTTAACGGGATTAGCCAGCTCGCCTATTTGTCAAAACGGTTGTAAGCAAGACATTCACAAGAACTGGGAATTGCAACAACAAAACGAATTGATTAATAAGAACAGTAAAGTTGAAACGTAGCTACGTTTTAAAATTTTTAAACATTGCCGTTTAAAAAAAACAACAAAAAAAAACACCATCTTCCCGAGGGGAACCATGGGGTGATGCGGAGCATCGCGGATCGTAATTAATTTATTCCCTTCTTGACTGATTTCTTTTTGCCGGCCGGGTTTGGGCTGCGGCGGACGCGAGCGGCCGAGAAACGCTAGCAGACGACAGCCGCAGAGTTGCGGGGAAAGCCCACCCCACTGGAAAGCCCTGGCGTGGCGCTGCGACCTGCGCGCCCAAAACTATCCTCCTTTCACTCCTCCGGGGAACGCGCGCAGCGCGCTACTTGAAGGAGAGGAGACTAGAGGAGGAGAGTTGCGCATGCGCGTGCGTTGTGAGTGGAAGCGAACGCACGCGAGGTGCACGCAGCTGGTTGAGAGAGAGAGAGCGGAGAGAGTAACGCGCAGCTGTTGGAGAGAGGGAAGGGGGAGAGTTGCGCATGCGTAGTGTGAGTGCGGACTACGACGCCGACGCCGATGCCGCGGGACATAGACCCAAGCAAGAGATGCTCCGCATCTAAACACGCGGAGGTTTCGTTTTTATCATGTCTACTTACCAACTAGCCCAAACTTCTACGTTAATCGTAACATTCGTGTTTTGTCTGACTTATGATAAGTTGCGACAGAGTGTTTTCTTCGGGAGAAGCCCGAAATTGCACCCATTTTTTTCATTGGTCACCTCCAACGGAGATAAGCAAAATTACCGCGTTGTGGAGAATTGGTCTGCCAGCGGAGACTCTGACCTCACCAGGGGCGCTGTGATCACTTTTCGCCCGCTCTCTGTGGGAGTTGCTAGTATTGGCTTACATGGTATTTGTGCATACGTTTCGGCGCCGAAAGGGCAGATCAATGCCAAAACTGAACAGTAGCAGGAAACGCTAAAGTATGTAGCGTTTCCTGCTACTGCTGTAGGCCTGCTGTAGGCTCTCGGGCTGTTGAAGGGCACCGCAAAAGTAATAAATAACTAAATAAATAAATAAATACGATACTCTGGTTACTGTGAGAAGGCGCCACCGGCCCTTCGAATGAATACGTGCAGCCTTGGAGTTCACTGAGTGGTCGCTGCGGGATAAATGGCTGTGGTGCGATCGCGTTTATTTTGGTTTTCCGGTACTGATAGTTGCCACTTTTTGTATGCAGGCTCCTAGGCAGTTTTCCTTTCAGTATTCTAGTAACATGAAGATGGCCCTAGAGAGGGTGTAAACTGGTTGAATGTTATTGCCTCCTATACGCCGTTTCATACTTGGCGTGCAACGCTGTCAAAGCTACTGGCGCGAGCGCGTGGCTTCATCTATGGTTTTGTTTGCGCGAGAATGGGTGCAAATGATCAACGAGATCAAGCTTCATGCTCGCGCCAAAAGCTTTGACAGCGTTGCACTCTAAGTATGAAACGGAGTATAGAAGACGTGAAGTTACACACTTGAAGCATGTGCTGTCACTTTCAAAAAGGGTGAAACCTTCAGTTGAAAAGTATGCACTCTTACCTCTAAATGGAATTAAAACTACACCCTTGAAATAAAAGATATTGCTTCCCATTAGATATAAGGTTGTCTTCTCAAGGAGTACTGGTGCACCCTGACATAGGGTGTAAATTTGCTCCTCAGCGAAAGGGGTAACTTTGGTACCTTTTGAGACGAACTCCAGGGACAAGCAAGTCACACCCTAAAAGGTATGACAACAGGATCGTTTTTTTAAGAGTGTAGAAACGTCCTAGCACCAATCCTTCATTAAAACGCCCCCTAAATGACGACAGAAGTGCACTTAATATACAAGCACTTCACATCTCAGGTCTAACAAGCGCCACACCTTTTAGAAACAAATTTAACATAAAGTCAATTCTAGATCGTCAAAACAAGGAACAACTTCAGAAAATTGTTATATCCTTTTGCACATGTCTATGCATCAATTAGTCGGTTAAAATTCGCTCTAATCGTATAAAGTATGAAGAAAAAACCGAGGCATTCCAAGTTCTGTGTTAAGCAGGCTTCTTACCATGCAGGTGGAGTGGCGCAGCAAGCAGTGCAACCAAAAGTAACAAGAACATCTCATTCAGTTTGTCTTTGCTTCTCAGATAAATTGAGTGTCTCAGATATATGTTTCACCTGAAAACAAATTGTGATTTATACTTCTTTATGAACTAATGGTTTTATGTTCCAATCTGGGTGTTTTGCATTCAGACATCGAAAGTTACCGTTGTGCAGATAAATTAGAACGTGGTTTGGCGTGTTTCACCACACAAAACTAAAATCCCCAGTAAGCATATTGTATACGATCGTTTCTGGGGAAAATACCGAACATCCTGAAAATTGTAGCGTTCAATAAAAACAACCTCCTTTCAAGAACAAACTGCCAGCCCCGTTGTAAGTTTGAGATTACAAAAACATTCTAATCAGCAAATATTACATCATATTTTGTCATTAGCTATTAATTCCTGAAAATAAACGTACGGTTTCGGTTAAAACTTTGATGAACGTCATTAAAAACCTAAATTTGTCGATGTAGGACGACTTTAATCGACTGGTAAACACAAAGAAGTGCTGCGTTGCGCGAAATTTGCGAAGCGAAAACGAAAATATTTTTATTATTCGCGTTTTCGCATCGTTGGCCTTGCTCCTGATGAACGCCCTTCCTACGTGCTTCAAGTGGATCCAAACCTTGACCGATTTAAGGTTATTGATGATGCTCTTCAAGTTTTTTAATAAAGTTTATATATATATATATATATATATATATATATATATATATATATATATATATATATATATATATATATATATATATATATATATACGTATATATATACAGCGAGAGGGTTCAACGGGCCGGTCGGACGTGGAACGAAAGTTGAGGAGTTTCAGGAAACCAGGAAACCAGGACACCATTCCACCATGACGAAAAGCGATCTCCGCTTGAAACGTTGGTGAAGAAAAGGACTTTCCTGGAACACCTCAACTTTCGTGTTATATATATACAGGGTGTTTCACGAAAGGTGGACAAATTCGATACTGCGAAAAGTATGTGTCGCACCAAAAAAGGCTGGTGTCTTTTTTGACCTATTATTAATGTCCGAAGTAATTATAATGTAAATTATTTTTGCTTAATTAACTTTTTTAATATTGGGTTTAGGGCATGGTTTCAATTATAAAATTGCTCAGCGTCATCGAAAACCACTAAATCAACAAACTGCGGAACGATTGAAGACACGCGCAGCATTTTACATCTTTCTGAAAAACCGTACGAATTGGACTGGTTTTTCGCGACGCAGCAGAGGCTGTTTGCGCTATCTCTCCACGGGGCGCGGTGCCGCCGGGGCTGAGATGCGCTCCGATAACAAACCGAAACTTAAAACATCGTCGCATTTGTACGGTTTTTCAGAAAGCCGTAAAACGCTGCGCGTGCCTTCTATCGTTCCGCAGTTTGTTGATTTAGTGGTTTTCGATGACGCTGAGCAATTTTCTAATTAAAATCATGCCCTTAAGCCCAAATTAAAAAGTTAATTAGTCGAAAATAATTAACAATCTAATTATCCTGGACTTTAATCATTTTCCTAAATGGGCCCTTGGCCTAGGACCAAAACGACGCAATCCTTTTTTGTTGCAACGCGTAGTTTTCGCAATATCGAATTTGTCCACCTTTCGTGAAACACCCTGTATATATAAGGGTGTTTCACAAAGGTGAGCAAATTCGATATTGCGAAAACTACGCTTTGCAACAAAAAAAGGCTTGTGTCTTTTGGTCCTGGGCCAGGGGCCTATTCACGAAAATTATTAAAGTCCGAGATAATTAAATTGTTAATTATTTTTGCGTAATTAACTTTTTAATATTGTGTTTAAGGGAATAGTTTCAATTAGAAAATTGCTCAGCGTCACCGAAAAACACTAAATCAACAAATTGCAGAACGATAGAAGGCACGCGAAACATTTTACGGCTTTCTGAAAAACCGTACGAATTCGACGGGTTTTTAAGTTTCGGTTTGTTATCGGAGCGCATTCAGCCCCGGCGGCACCGCGCCCTGTGGAGAGATAGTGCAACCAGCCTCTCCTGCGTCGCACGATGACAGCGCAGCAGTGGTTGGATGCACCATCTCTCCACGGGGCGCGGTGCTGCCGGGGCGGAGATGCGCATGACAGCAAACCGAAACCTAAAAACCTGTCTAATTTGTACAGTTTTTCAGAAAGCCGTAAAATTCTTCCCGTGCATTCTATCGTTCTGCAATTTGTTGATTTAGTGTTTTTCGGTGACGCTGAGCAATTTTCTAATTGAAACTATGCGCTTGAACACAATATAAAAAAAGTTAATTACGCAAAAATAATTAACAATTTAATTCTCTCGGACTTTAATAATTTTCCTAAATAGGCCCCTTGCCCAGGATCAAGAAGACACAAGCCTTTTTTTTTGTTACGACGCGTAGTTTTCGCAATATCGAATTTGTCCACCTTTCGTGAAACACCCTGTATCTATATGTATAATTTGAGGATGAAGAGAGCGCACAAAAGCTTAACACATTTTTAATTCAGTATTCACACAAGAGGATCTTGACACCATACCTAATTTGAACACGTTGGACCATGCGCCAATGAACCCGATCGATATTTCATATCCCGGCATTGTGAAAGCAATTGAAAATCTAAAAATTTCTTCTAGCGCTGGCGATGATTTGATAAACTCAAAGATTTTGAAAAATACAAAGCAAACAGTGGCTCATTACTTGTGCAAAATACTTAGCCAATCATTAAGCTCGGGGAGGCTACCGGATGACTGGAAAGTAGGAAAAATACTGCCGATTCACAAAACTGGGGACCGGAACCAGATAGCCAATTATCGCCCCATATCAATCACCAGTGTTCCTTGCAAGCTTCTCGAACACATCATATATTCAAACGTAATTAACTACTTGGAATCTAATAACTTGCTATGTTCGAACCAGCATGGGTTCCGCAAAACGTTTTCTTGTGAAACCCAGCTGTTACACTTTACACATGACCTCTTTTCTAACCTAGATAACAAACTCCAAACTGACGCCATATTCATCGATTTCTCAAAAGCATTTGATAGGGTACCTCATCAACGCCTCATTAAAAAGCTATCTTACCTTAAACTTTCTCCAAACATAATAGACTGGATCAGAGAGTTCCTCACAAATCGTACGCATTATACAGTCATCAATAACAAAATGTCATGCAGGTCCCCTGTCACCTCAGGCGTCCCACAGGGAACCGTACTAGGCCCATTATTATTCTTAGCATACATCAATGACTTAACAAAGCTTCTATCATCCCCCGTGCGTCTCTTCGCAGACGACTGCGTCATTTACAGAGCTATCAAAACACCAGATGACCATAGAATACTTCAAAATGACCTTAATATAATTGAACAGTGGTGTAACGATTGGCAGATGAGCCTAAACATGGAAAAGTGCAAGTTGCTAACATTCACTCGTCGAACCACCTCGTCTACTTTTTCTTACCAACTAGGTATCAATAACATTGGCCACTGCACATCATATAAGTACCTAGGACTTCACCTCACCAGCGATCTCGCATGGAACATCCACGTTAACGAAGTTGCCCTAAAAGCTAACCGCACACTTGGATACTTAAAACGTAACCTCAAACTCTGTTCACCCGAAATTAAAAGGCTAGCCTACACAACCCTGGTTCGTTCCCAAATGGAATACGCATCATCCATTTGGTCACCATTTCAAAATTATCTCTCTAACGAACTAGAAAAATCCAAAACCGAGCACTAAGGTACATTCACTCCGACTACTCCTCCTACACTAGTATCACTTCACTTCGTAATCGGTCTGATCTCCAAACACTTTCTCATCGTCGAAGGCTCTCCCGACTTGCCCTTCTTCATAAAATATACTATCACAATCCGCAGATGAAAATGGCCCTTCTCAGCGTCCCAGATCGAATTTCCGCTAGAGTTGACAACGTGTGTAAAATCAAATTCATCCGCACTTCATCCTTGTTTTTCGCAAATTCCATGCTACCTCTTGCTATTGATGATTGGAATTCATTACCCAACGACGTTGTACTAGAAATTAACACATCTAAGTTTTGTGAACTTGTCAGTGCTTTTTTGGTTGAAATTAACGAGTTATAAATTTGTATAGTGATTTGTTAACCTGTTATTGCCATTTAACATTTGTACCATGTTTTTTTTTGTGATATTTATTTTTGTGTTTAAACAAGTGTCTTTTAACTTACCCACCCTTGTGTAATACCCGGAAACGGGTCCTCAAGGTAAATAAATGAAATGAAATGAAATATGTGTGTTTTCACCTCAAATAGGGCAGGCTAAAAGGGTCTAATTTTTAATTTTGACGAAAAAAATATATGTGTTGGGGGCATTTCTCAAATGAAGGAGGGCGCAAACCGCATGTTCCCCAGATTTTTTGTTCTCGAGTTACGAAGCATAGAAGCCGCAGTGGCAGAAGCTACTGTTTTGCCAGCCGCCGCAGGTCGCGTGTTTGACACCCTCTCGCTGGCGCTAGTGTTTTTTCTACACCCCTTTAAGTTTTCCCCTCATTTAATAGGTACTAGAAATATACCTTGACGTATTCAAATATTTTTAGAAATTTGATTGTTTTCTAAAACAAATGTCAAACTCGTCACTCCGGTCGCTATTGGTCAAGTTTAAGGGGTCATTACTTTGTCTGTACTTAAGGTAAACTTTCTTTCTTTTGCTCCGCAGAAAGCCCAAAGCAAGCCCATTATAGATATAATATTATCATTAGGATCTGTTGACCAGCCGCTCCGCTACCTTCACGTAAACGTTGTAAGGAATAACGAATGTTGAATGTTTGACGTCGATTTTCTCAAAAACCCCTTTTTGTAAATTTTTATTTTTTTTAAATTTTTTTAGATATATTAGTCGATTACAAGGAAAAACAATCTAGAAATGTAATATTTTGGTTGTATGTCCTCTATTTTGTACCGCAATCACGTGAAATGTGTGAACATTTGGTATTTTTACAAAGGTTACGTGAAGGTAGCGGAGCGGCTACACAGTAGATCATAACGATATTACTATATCTATACTAGGAACGCTTAGGGATTTCTATAGAGCTAAAGAAATAAAATGTGCCTTAAGTACAGACACAGTAATGACATGTCAGACAAAAATTGACCTGAGCTGCGAGTTTGTCGTTTTGTTTAGAAAACGATCAAATTATTAGAAATTTTAATACGTCAAGATATATTTATAGTACCTACTAAATGAGGGAGAAAAGTTAAAAGGGTGTAGGAAAAACGCTTGCGCCAGCAGAGGGTGTCAAACACGCGACCTGCGACGGCAGGCAAAAACACTAGTTTCTGCCACAATTCACAGCGAAACACGCACTCCACTGAAAACAAACCACTCATCCAGCCTGGCTATCGACTTAGTGCTGTATTTGGTCTTCTTCTGTGTCGTTCGTGCATCTGTCACTCTCAACATCTTGTTTTATGATGCAATGTAAATCACCTTTTTCTCAAATAATGTTATAAAGGAATACTAAAACAATTTTCATCCAGCTTTACAATATTGTCAGCATCGACAGTTTCTCGCGTGAGCTCTTACACGTTCTTGCTCATAACTGTGCACTTGATTGAGTGTGCTGATTTTCTGATTTTCCACAGCCCTGGCAACGTATGCCTAGGTGTCTAGAATTTTTTCTTTGGTATGGTTGTATTGCTTTCTTAAGCGATCATTTACACAATATCCACTTTGTCCTATATATTTTTGCGGCACGAGAGGGATACGCAATTACCCCCCCCCCTTTTCCCCCTTAATGTACTCGGGATGTAAAAGGTGTGATTTTTCTTAATACAGCCTATACTGTGATTTGGATTGCGGTGGATGTTTTTCAACAAACCTAAAAATGTTTGGCGGCTGAAAATCTACATCTACATCTACATAATTTCTATCCTCCCAAAATTGTGTGAGGTGTCATGAATGCAAAGCATAAATCTTGGCCTTTTTATTTTGTCTCTGGACTTGCCTGCTGTACATTTTTGCTTCTTGAATGTCGAGATGTTTTAAATACAGAGTTGATTAAATGCATGGAGAATCCCACTTGTAGCGTAGATATTTGCGCCTGAAAGCTTACTTGAGCTAAATGCTCTTAGGATTTTGTAGTAGAGCTTTCAAAGCATATGTTTACTATGACACTTTTTACCAACTATGCATGTGTCGAATTAAAACAAAAGACTAGCTTTTTTTCTCTTGGTTCATGTGCCCAACAAACACGGTGGGACAAGAAAAACAGTCGGAGGTCAAGGAATCTTAAAGAACCTTCTTCTGGAAGCTCCTCCGTTATATCTAACTGGTTATAGCGCTAAACACAATGCTTCGGAATTCGTTTACGTTAACGTCAAACGGCATTAAAATCATCAAGGTCGCAATTTTCAGTCAACAACAAACTCGTAACTTAATGCAAAAATGTCAACGCCACCCCATATCACAATACAGGCTGCACTAAACTGCACAAAACCCTCACATCCTATGCACACAAGGTGCGGTTAATTCTATTCCCTTCTCGTGGTGCAAAAACATATATAGGACTAACTAAAAGTGTGTAAATGAACGCTTAAAGAGCATTTTATATCATAAAAAAATTCTGGACATCTAAAATGCCGGAACTGCGGATGTTCAACAACTGTAAAAAAAAGAACTGCACAGTTATCAGCTAGAACTTCAGCAGTCTCCACGAGAAATTATTCAGGCTAAGTTCACTGTGAAGCTGAACAAAAATTGTGTTAGCAACATTTTTATAACCTTATAAGAAAAAAGTGAAAGCCGTTTACAACTCCCTGTAACGCCGAATTAGAGCGCAGCTCTTGAGGAGGAGGAGGACGGGTACTGGGGGGTCACGTGACGATGCTGATGCCGATGACGTCTCCAGTGGCGTCAGTGATGACGTCATCAGTGACGTCAGTGATGACGTCATCAGTGATGATGACGATGCGGATGCCGATGACGTTATCAGTGACGTCACTGATGACGCCATCAGTGATGATGAGGACAATTCAAATTCCGATGACGTCATCAGCGAGGCGTCACGCGCCCCAAAATGCACCGCGCGGTTACGCCGACGCCGCTCAAAGCCGGAAACGGGCGCCTAAGAGCTGGGCTCTCAAAGAGTTGCTTTGCCTAGAAAGAAGGAGAAAACAACAAAGTATGGTAGGTGTGGAAACGGCATAGAGGAATGCAAAATACAACCCTGAGTTGATGTCAGCGCTGAATAAGTGGATCCTCTTTTGCTGGTGTGCGTGCTTCATTGTGAATCGTCCTTGTGCTTTCTATATTCTAAGTATGACAGCCAACTCGCGAAATCATCTATTTTAAGAAGTTTCATTTCAAGTACATTATGATCATTCACAGGTTTATCCTTGAACCCGTCCTTCCTCATCACCTTGACTGCACTCTAAAAAAGGAGTAACACTTCCTCCATTAAAAGAGGAACTCGTGTGTCCCATATATTGCTCTATCAAGGGGGAATTTGCCTCGCACAGAATGGGCAGGAAATTCGCTCTCGTAAGAAGGGAAGAAAGTTGCCAGATATTTTCGCTCGTGGAGAAAACGTTCGTCCCCTAAGAAGTGAGGAAAACTGCAACATTTTTCTCCCAATGACGGAAACTTTTCCCCCTCATGTAAATAAAATCGCTCCCACCAGATGGCGCTCTAAGGGGAAAAAAATAAAATCGGAGAAGCGTTGAAATTGTTTTTTTTTCTTTTTCAAGTTTCCCCTACTTTTAAACGCTACATGGTAGATACACATGCACCACTGAAAATACAGAATACACGAAACACAAGCAAAGCACCCCTCCCCTCCCCCCCCACACACACACCAGCAAAACCGCAGCTGACACCGGACTTCCACCCTTCTCAACGTGTCGTAAGTTCGCACTATCTTTATATACGCCGTTTTATTTTTTAATCCGACTTGGCCGGTGACTGCCATCATTTGTCGCATAAACAAGGAAAGGTGGAGCAAATATTACTCGTACTTAATAAATTATTTGAATTGCCTCTTGCAATAGCCCCTCTCATAATTCAATATCCTGAGCAAAGCAAATTAAAATCATTAGGCTAATTAAGTATAATTTCCTACCTATCTTTTTAATAACTCTGATGAATCATGTTGACAATGCGGTGTTAAAATGCAGTGCGCTGGTACTAAACATTGCATCCAACCTATATTGCTTGATCGCAGTGTTCAGTGCCAGTGTAATCTATTTTCAGCCTCGGTGGGGTAAATGTTTTTTTTAAGTGTTGCACAGTTATTTCAATAAATTTTTTAAACAAACAATATTACTGGTTTTAACAAGACTTGTTGCACCACCACAGAACATGTATTGGGTCATGCATTGTCACCGGTATTACAAAAATTCAGTATTGTTTTAATATTCTAACCTGGAGCGTTTTTCCTATAAAACGCAAGTGCGGGAGTGATAAGGACCCACAAACCACGACTTTGATATCGCAGGAGACGACGAAAATGAGACTGTGTTTGGTGATATAATGTAACCGCTTGAAAACATAACGTTGCCCAAGTCAGAAAGGTAAATAGCCCATGTTGAGAGTTTTAGTAGATCGTTAAGTCACTCCCGCAACTACATAGGGATGCCATTATGTCATCGGCTATATATACCGTAGCGGAGCCGCGTTTTCATGTTTTAGTAAAAACGTTTGCGTCCCGGTGCAGAATAAAGGCCCGTTCACACTCTTGCGACCGAGTACGACCGAGAGGACCAAACCGGTTTTTAAGCCTCTTGCGATCTCTTAGAAGTTAGAACCAGCTCCGCCGGCTGCGCATCCGGTCCCAAGAAGTCGCAAAAGGATTAAAAACTGGTCTGGTCTCTCTCGGTCGTACTCGGTCGCAAGAGTGTGAACGGGCCTTAACGCGTTACGAGAGCTAACGCAATGCAACTCTTTCGGACACGAAAGCTAAAAGAAAGGTTTGTAAAGAAATTGTTAGTAATATTATATATTCATGTCGCTATCTAAATATAAGTTTAATTAATTATCGAGTGATTATGTTCATCTTTGCCTCATTGATAAGGACGTCCAGTACGCTTGCGTGATTTATTTTTTGTTTTTAATTAGGAGGAAACTAAAATGATGCATATCATAGAGTAACCATCAGCTGCTTTGGTACTGAGATCTAAACTAGGTACAAAAAACGTGAAATTTAAGAAAGAGCTTACCAAATGACTTTCTGCTTTCGGAGACTTGAAATATTTTCAGTTATGAGCAAGCTCGGCGCCCTTTTAATACCAAAACTTCAATTCATCTCACAAAAAAATCTACAAAAGGAAGCGTTCTTAGCAGTAAGGCAGAAAAAAGTTGGGAGGAAAGGAATAGACGTGTAGCTAAAATTTCTGGCGCTTACGAAACAGCCGAAAGACGTTGTAAAGCGGGCTCCTCTTTGGTGATTATTCTCGACTAAAGGTTACCTAGAGGCACATGACTAAGCCTCCATCCAGCCAGACGTATACGGAGAAAACAATCGGTGTGGTTTATTGACTTTCGATAGCAAACAACACCGCAAAAAGCAGTTTCAACACTTCTTGCAGAATAATATTTTGTTTCATCAAAAGTCTAGTAGCCGCATGAAAACCCAAGACTGCGTCATCGCCTTCAATTACTTAGATTTTTCAAGTTTGTCGCATATCTTCGTTTCGTAATTTATAGCTCTCACTAAAAAAGCGCAGGAAAAACACGAATCAAAGTCTTAAAGAGCAACTCCGCTCAATTTTGAAGATTTCGATATAATAAGTGATTTCAAATTAAAAAAGCAATAGCAAAAGACACTACGTCGCTTGCTTCGCGAAAAATGGGATATATATTTTTAAATCTATGTTTAAACACGAGCAGATATCGAAACCGAAACTTCGGCTCCGTCCAGCAACATGGGCCTCGAGCCGCCAAGAACATGGCCACCACGAGGTATGAGATGTCGCGGGATTGTCGGCTCAACGACGGGCGGGATTGGGGTGGGCGTGTTAGGCGCAAGTATAGTCTGCACCGCACTCTTTACCACGTTTTGGTGTCTACGACATTCGACGACGTCTGCACAACTGCGGCATAAGTCTGTGCACGTGGTGTTCGTAGTGTGGACGAAATTCCGAGAGGCAAAAATCACAAAACGGTGAGACGAGGACGGCGGTTGTGACGCGGAAGAAGGCGGCAACGCCGGGACCACGGCAGGTGGCCGGACGGCTCCGAGAAGCGCGCTGCGCAGGCGCGTTATGCCGACCACGTCGACACCGCTGAGCGCCGAGAGGCTAACGTTGGTGACGTCTTCCGCTACGCTCGCCCGGAGATGTAAAAATAAGCAAAGGGGGCAACGGTGATGACGTTTAGCGCAATGTTGGCTACGTCCCTGCCGTAGCCTCGACTGCGCTGTTGGTTGCGCCTGAATTCGCCCGCTCGAGTCAGCCGATTTCGGCAACTGGCGAGTTGCAAAGTTTGCCGCACCGTTTAAGAAAGATTTAGACAGAACTTCGTCGTAATATTTGACGTGTGGTCTTTCTAGGCCAAACTAAAGAGGACTGCATTTGTTTTTTTTCAAAACCAAAAATGAAGCGGAGTTACCTTTTAATATATGAAAACTAATAAAAAGATATCCAACGGTTTCGGTTACAGTGACGACAACCATAAAACAATAAAATCGAGTTTTTATAAATTCAGATACGTATATAGGTTATATTAATTTCCAGAGTACTGAGTTGGTGATTCTCTGAAGCAGGTGCATTCTGGTGGCAATGAAACTTGTAAAATGGTATATTATATTTCAGCACTATGACTCTAAAAAAAAATACAACAAAATCCGTCTAAATAAATGTACACCAGGAAACACTCTTGTGACTGCGACCTATATTTATTTAAACGCTAGTTAAATTTTGTAAAGTTTAGGTCCTAGGCACGCCTCATTAAATAAGAATCTCCACTGCTATCAGTGCACCTTAGTTTTAATAAAGTAAATCCATTTTAAATAGACAAAACATTTGTTACACAATTTTACGCAACATGACTTTTTGATATAAAAAGTAGCTTTTTAAGATTATATAAATTTATACAAAGTTCTACAAGACATAACTTTTCGTAAAGTCTACCCATCGAGGATCTTATAGAGCGACGACTGAGAAGAGGAACGTAAACATTCTACTTCGCTGGTTTTGTGCTTTGCCAAAACAAATTCGCAGTGACCCAAGGCCAGTGTTTTCGGCGTTACCAAAAAAAGTAACTAAATACGTTACTCGTTACTTGCAAATAAAAGTAACGCGTTACCGACCTACGTTACCTCAAAATAAAAGGAACGCGTTACCGTTACCGTTACTGATAAAAAGTAACGCACGTTACTGTTGCGTTACTTTTTATTCACGAACTAAAACATTTGCTGTTTCGACGTTTGATATGTGCGTAAGCGCCATAGATAAATAATGTCCATGTCCACGTGGGTCCGGAGAGCCACTCACACGCTCTGTTGGCTGTCGGTCAATCGCTCAAGGCCTCCTCCGTTTTTCAAGTCTCGAAATGGGAAAGAGAATGACACGAAGGTATCAGTCTCTTTCCCAACGGAAGCGAAACGCAGGCTTCGACGCAGGAATCTTCCAAATCCACCCGAAGCCGGACCTCTTCGGCCTTCCAGCCGAGGCGACGGCGGTAGCGAGGTCAACGAGCCGCGGGAGAAAACCAGTGGCAGGTGGCGTGTGACGTCAAATCTGAATAGCACCGACGTCGAAGAAAAGTGGAGGACAGCGGCATTTTTTGACTAAAGAATTTATGACTGGGCACTTAAAAACAAAAAAAATTAAAATTTAATTTTTTCAAGTTTTAGGAAGTAAAGTAACGTAACGTAATTTCGTTACACGTTACTCAAAATAAGTAACGTAAGTACGTTACCTGTTACTTCTTTGGAAAAGTAATGAGTACGTTACAACGTTACCAAAAAGGAACGCGTTACCGGTAACGCCGTTACTTGTAACGCGTTACCGCCAACACTGCCCAAGGCTACATTCGCCACTTGGAAATGAAATTTGCTTAACTATAGTCACTGACGGAATGAAGTCAGCTGGGAGGGGGCTTCAGTTCTTGAACCTCCAGCGCGAGCTTCCTACATTCGATAACGCTTTGGCGTCTTGTGAGCTTCAAGATTGAAATGGGTGCATGTCGGAATCCGGGAATTTAAAAGAGACACCATGTTGTTCCTATGCTATCAATGATTATTATTGCAAGAAGGTGCTCCCAGTTTGTATAACTCAAGCAGTGCGAATTCTTTTTGAAGACGTTCTCAGGAAACAATAGAAAATACGCACCTACGGTACAGCGTGTGTTAACCTACCATGTGTAATTAATTTTCTCAGATAAGTTCAAATGTGGTTGTGTCATTTGACCTATGAAAGGTCTGGAAATGAAACATCAATATTTGAATATGTCCACCCACTCAATCAGAAAATCTCTGATGGCCTTCTTCTTGGTTCTATCGATTATGCGAGAGAGACACAAAACTCTGGGTTTAGTTAAGGTATGAAAATCTTGTATAGTCACAAAAAAGATCGTGTAATGTGCAAAGACGTCAAACAGAGAGTTTCTCACTACCTTCATTCGCAAGGCTATATATTTTCTTCAAAAAATGCGCTTTGTTTGCTTCTCTCTGCAACATTTTAAGTAGCTTATTTGTTGTCAACGTGAAAAAGAATACTAAGATTTAACTTCCAAAAGCATGGTTTAGTGTTGGCTTTCTGTTACTTTGTAATATGGAAACAACAGAAAGTCTAGAGCTTCTATATAGCTTGGTTGTACGGCTCGGGGTCGAGATTTTTATGGTCTGGAACTGTTTTAGTTCTACTGCGCGTAATAAATGTGTGTCTTCATAGCAAAAATTAGCGTGCAGCTTAATCTTAAATAACAAATATATACAACTCGAGGTTTATAACCAGTAATAAAACAAATCACGGGAAAACGCAAGACCGGTGCTTTAAATTACCCGGTACTCACCATACACACGACTCCGTTTTGTTGCCAAACCATGTTCAGATAGGAAAATACACAAGAAACGTGAAGGTCCATACAATACGTGCATATGGTTACAGATGACGAGGTGAAACAAGGAATAACTGAGGAAACTGAGAAAGTTTAATGGCGCGAACTTGTGCCCCAAACAAAAGTGCACAGAATATAACAACACAGCGTCGCGGGCTTCTGGAACATTCGGAGTAGAACATTCTAACCTCGAATCAGCAAGACGGTTCTCGAATTTACCAGAAGATCACATTAGAGAGTCAACAAAAATGTGTAGCCGTGGCCAGAAATCGAACCCTTGTCTTCTCCGTAGAAGGCGATCGCGATAACCGTCAGGCCACGGGCGCGCTGCCCACGGTCAGCTGCGCATGCGGTGATATTACTATGACCTGCGTGCACCCGGACATACAGGACACATATACGCCCCAAAACAGTAAATGACACAGAACTTTTTGTTTCTACACTCATGAATAAGATATTGGATTTAGTTTGTACTTTTGCAATATTACCTGATATTGGTAACCCTCCTTCGAAGCTTGCACAGGGACCCCGATTTTAGAGATGGAGAAAAAACACTGCCTTAACATTGTAATATGTTGAAAAGTCGCATTAAAAAACGCAAAAACAGAGCGTTTTTAGCTGAATCTGAGAAAGAAACAGTAGAAAAGCTTACGCGGTGCGAGTTCCAGACATGTCGCACTATGAGACATTTCTAAACCATTAACCACAAAATTTAAAATAATTAATGTGTAATCGTTAAAAAAAACGCGGTGCGACAAAAAAAATATGTTTTTTTTAAGGGGGACCCTAAATTAAAGACGGGTGTTTAATATTGTGAACACCCCACTTCGTCCAAAGCATGTTACTGTTCACATACCGTACAACTACATCATAACGGGGTTTATTTGTTGCACTTGTAGATAGCTGTGAATTCTGTTTGTCTACGCCAATGATTTATTCATACTTTTTTGGATATCAAGCTATGAAATATAAGTACAGTAATCGGACACGCTAAGTCGCCCAGACAACACTGTAAAATTATGACTGTACTGAAGGTTCTCAGTGAGTATGTTATGTACAATTTTCAGTCATTAGTTTCATTCCCCCAAGCCTTTTACCATAGAGAAGTGCACTCATACCTATTGTCAAAGGCCTCGTCTCCGGCAAACATTAGCATTTTTTGTTAGGACAAGATGCCAAAGAGTCAGATGTTTCAGTTATCTGATCCCTAAGTAATAAACGATTTCCGGATATTTTCACTGAAAAAATGGTGCTCAAACAAAGCCTACAAATATATGTATATGAATTACGACAACCGAAAAAGATAGGACCCATTTTCTCATTGAAAATTTAAAAATATCACACTACTTTTGAATTAGATAACGAATTTTTAACTGTCATCTAGACTTAGCATATATGAAATGTTAATTTCAGTTTCTAATATTTTGTATCAAATATATTTTAATCGTGTTCATATACGACGCATTCAAAATAGAGTTTAAATTGCAGTGGCGTACCACATGCCAGCGATTTTTTTCGGATTACCTAATTTTTTTCGATCCAGTTTACTACAATAATGACCTAGAATCGCACATAGATATTTTGATTACGGCGTGGTTGGCATCTGTGTAGACAAGAGAAGCCGACCTAACTCTCTCAGGATTCCGGACATAACCAAATAGCAACGATCGCCAGAGATTTTCAGGCGAAACCCTACATTTTGGCGACCTTCTCGGTTTCGACACTTGGTAAAGCAACTGCCTCAACGCAGCGCGTCGCAAACTCAACCTGCGTAAGTAAATAGAGTTTTTTTTTCAGAGGTTGGGGGGGGGGAGGGGGTGTTTGTCGATGTCGATGACGAACCGCTGGAAGGGTATCTCGACGATTGGAACGTTGCCCAGAAGCACCCGCACTACTAATTGCTTTAAGGCGATTCTCTCCCTACTGAAAATAACACTTCGACGCTGATATTTTGAGACCCCTCAGCCCTTCAACCCCTATCAACGTATCAAACCCCTTTAGCCTTTCAAACATTTTCAGCCGTAAAAACATCTTCAGCCCTTCAAACCCTTCAACCTTCCAGACCCCCTCAGCCCCTCAACCCTTTAGACACCCAAATGTCTCTGAACCATAAAAAAATGCAGTTTAAACGGGTGTTGAAAGTTTATCTCAATCATTGAGTTTTAGTCATTGAGCTTGTCCGTGTCTACTCGCTTGTGTTTTGTCCCTTGTGTCGCGCAAAAAACCTCTGACTGCATCATGAACCAACTAGGCCAACAACAAGTTTTAATTGAGTTTTACATGCAGGTTGTTGCTGAAAAGATAAGAACCAACGTGTACAGTGGATAGCCATATGAGCTGGATTGCGGGTGCGGTGACCAAGCAGTACTGCCCACGCAGTGCGGAGAGCTAGCCAAGAAGCAAAATGGCAGCGGAGGTCTTAAATTTCATGATACGCTGGATTACAAGTCGTAGATACGGCCTAAAGAAGGCGGACCTGACCCGAATCACGCAGCCACTCGTCGTCAACCGAATCGTGTATGCAACCACCTACCGCACACTTCCGCCGAGGGACAAAAGCAAGATGGATGTAATTATCTATCCTATCCAGCGGCCCAGATAGACCAGTGAAAGCTCAGCGCTCCTAGCGGGTACCATAAAACATACTTTGGCTCCGGCTTGTCAAAATAGTTGCGGTTTTGTTTGGGCGTTTCTGCTCCGGTACCCTTCTCCTCCTTCTTTCTTCTCTCTTTCCTCCTTGCCTTGCTAGGCTCTCAAAGGCTCCTCGGTTCCCGCTGGAATATATTTTTTTTCTTAATGCGAAAGCATTAATTGTCCCATGGAGCGGAGCCGGCGGCGTCTGTAACCTCGAATGAACGCTTAGAAATTCGCCGTCTGTACCCGCGCGAAAAAACACGAGAGAAATCCCAGTAAAATGGCTACTAGATAACCATTGGCCGGACGCGTATAGTTCCAAGGAGCGCTAACCCACAAAGAAGCCACCTTGATGGCGCAGCGGTGCGGCCCGCCGGTAAAAGGGAGAGGGTGGTGCCCGGCTCGGCAGACTGCCCAGCCCCAGAGCCCGCGTGGGGTTGCAACCGGAGAGGTCGTCCGGCCGCGCTAGGACAGCGAGCAGCTTGTAGGAATACGCTGAGTATACGAATGCTTTCGCATTTCTACACTTAGCAGTCTTATTTGATGTGGGCGCGGCTTTGTATTGATGCTTATCGTAGAAACCATGATAAATGGATGAAACAAAATTTAAACTTATTTCACAAAACAGAAAAAGTAAATTCCTTGATTTTTTATTCTAAAACAGTGAAGTTATATAATCGCCACATTGACTCCCGACTGGTAAATAACAGTAAGTGGTTCAAATACATTTTATTGAGGTAATGACAGTAAGTGGTTCAAATACATTTTTGAACCACATTCATATATATACGATTTACATAAAAAGGAAAGCCTGAAAGTAACTCGTGAAAGAGACATCATATCTGCTAAGGAAAGTCGGTACCTTGAACGGTGTGCCCAAGGTACCGACTTATTTCATTTAGCTATCAGGGCTTGAAATAATTAGTAAGGAAACAATGTGGAGGACCATGTACTTATTATGCTACTGTACATTCAAATACTTGTCTAAAAGGAAAAAATAAACTTTAATAGTATAATAAATACGATGTCATCAAAACCTCAAGGAAAAATAGTCTTTTAAAGATTATCAGTTACATTTTTTAAAAACACTTCCATTATACATACGAGGGGCTTGTTTATATGGAGAAGTTCCTGTGTATTTAAAACGACTATTGTAGTTCCTTTTTATAAACACGGTTGTAAAGTAACGTATATCACGTATCTGTATAAAATGTTGGCACAGTTTATAAACAATTTTTTAATACAATAAACTAATATAGCAAAAATAATCGTTTTTTAGTGCATACGTTTCAGAGCATATGTTGTATAACAGGAGCACCGGGCTTCCGCAGGAAGGAATTTTAGATTTAAGGCCGATAAGAACAATGTTGCTCAGGTACTGGCTTGAGGAACTTCCCTATTGAAAAAAAACATTTCATCCCCGATGTGATCGGGGGCCCTCGCAACGCTTTAAACCCCTTCAGCCCATGAAACACTTCAGTCTTACAAAATACTTCGGTCCGTCAGACCTTTCAGTCCAAACCCCCAGCCCATCTATCCTTTAGATGCCGAAATAAGTCAACCATAGACAGAAAAATTCAGTTTAAAACGTTATTGGAAATTTATTTCCAACACTGAGTTTTACATGCATGCTGTAACTGAAAAATACGAAAAGAACCAACGTTTGCTGAAACGAGGGCGCAAAGAGCTGTAAACGAACGCGATTCGACCAAATAAGAACCGAGTTCCTGTTTGCAACAAAGCTTCGAACTGCTCACAATTCCGCTAGGTAAATTCATAATACGTACGGTAGTTCAAAATAATAAAACGAAGCAGGTACACCACATGCACACATACACACTGCCAGTAGCACATTTAGCGAAAACCTCGAACACGCAACAAGCATCCGCCGCCGTTGAGAGACCCTGAGCACAGTCAATGTGTTGTCTCTGGTGCCATCGCATTGGCGTCTCCGGCGTCTTTTTTCTCGCTGGCTGCTTCTGCAGCAAGACGGATGAAGGGGCACAAAAAACGGGGCACTAGAAGATCGTTTTCTTGATCCGCACACCAGCCTGCTTGGGACAGCAAGCCGACACTGAGCGTCCATATGTTTTATGCACATCGTTTGCGCTCGCTAACTGAGAAAACACAGGGCGATCAGCTTTTGACGAAAACTGTCTTTTGAGGGACTGAAAACAAGTTTCTTTTTCAAAGAAAAAGCAAAATGGCATCCTATGGTTTTCCAACGCACCATCTCTCTTCCGTGAGCAAGGGAGAGGTGGTGCTAAAGGATGCGTCTTTGGACGTTCACATAATCGGCGTCAACTATTTCGTGCGACATTGCCAGTATTAGACTAGCATCTGCAGTGATAAATATCTTTCAAAGCACACAACGGCAAAAAGGGGGTATCGAAAGGCGCTTATCTGTCTCGACAGAGCTGCAGCACTCTTAATGCTAGGCTAGCCTTGGCAGTATGGTACGGAAGAGTTGACGCCGAAAATAGTCCAGCCCGTCAAACACATGCAATGAATACACACACACAAAAATGGGACCGCGAAGTCCACGAGAGGATAGGGAAAGGGAAACGTAACCTCAATTTCTAATACTCGTCGTGGCCGCCCGTTACAAAAATAGACAAGCAGCTTCCCGACGCATAAATCCTAAAATGTCACGTGATTACTACCACAGATTCGTTAAAACGATTTTGATGGGTGGTGTGGTTTCACGGATAAGATTAGTACTAACTCCCACAGGCCTCTCAAAAAGCAATGACGGGTCTCTTGCGAGCTTTAAAACAGTAACCAAAATCTTCGCCAAACGCTATTTTCGTAAATCTTACATTTTGTGTCGTGTCAATCATTAAGTAGTCCTAAAAACTCTCTCCTACAATTCGCCTACTTGTAATTCCCGGGTCGCACAAGAGCGACAAAGGGCGATGCGTAACTGAACGAAG